>JAPDKQ010000135.1:0-56030 GCA_027569665.1 Aspergillus bridgeri | reverse complement strand
GTGCTTCTTTAGAGGGAGGCATATTGTATTTGGTGTTGAAGATATGACGCGTTGAATGAAGAGGGTGGGATTTTAATTAAAAACACACGGCTCGCTTAGATCCACGGCTCGCTTGTGGTTTACGTTAACTATGAACCTCGGTGGAGCCATGATGCTGACTAAGCCGACCGACGCTGATGACTTCACCGTTGTTTCTGGAGAAAATCCGTGTAGCTTCAATTGTGCCTGATCCGGCGGCCTTCTTTCGCTCCCCATTCCCCAATCCCGACACATAACCGCTGATATGAGGTCGCCAAGTGTCTAGCTATCTGTCCCTAGCTTGATCCCTGCATGGCTGAGCTCCCTCGTGCACTTTTCCCTCTCTTTTGCGCTCTCCATTTCCATCACTATACTTGTCGCTCTTGATTTCCTCGGGGAACCCGGGGTCTTGTCAAGCGATGGCGGACAATGCGGCATACAAGATACCGCAAGTAAAGACCGCATCTACATGTACTACCAACCCTATCCGCTCCGATCCAATTGCTCAATACCCATTACTCATTCCCTCGCAGCATCCAAAACCACCTTCCATTTCGCCGCCGGCCTCTGCTCCGGCCTCACCTCTTCCATCCTCCTCCAACCTGCCGACCTCCTCAAGACCCGCGTCCAACAGTCCCACCAGACCGCCGCTCTCCTCCCCACGCTCAAAGCCATCCTCTCCTCCCCGAACCCAATCCGCGGATTATGGCGCGGGACCCTGCCCTCCGCGCTCCGCACGGGGTTCGGATCCGCGCTCTACTTCACCAGCCTGAATGCGCTCCGCCAGGGTCTCGCCCAGACACCGACCGCGCTGGCCACGGGCCACGCTAAACCCACGACGGTCTCGTCGTCCGCGCTCCCCAAACTGTCCAACTCAGCCAACCTCACCACCGGCGCCGCCGCGCGGGTAGCGGCGGGGTTCGTCATGATGCCGGTGACGGTGCTCAAGGTGCGGTACGAGTCGGACTACTACGCCTACCGCAGTCTGTACGGGGCGGCGCGCGACATCGTGCGCACCGAGGGTTTCCGGGGCCTGTTTTCCGGGTTCGGCGCCACGGCGGCCCGCGATGCGCCTTATGCGGGTCTGTACGTGCTGATCTATGAGCAGTTGAAGCCGCGGCTAGCGGCGGTGGCGCATCAGGGGAATAATGGGAGTGGTGAGCAACCGCTTGGCTCGTCGTCGAAGTCGTCGTCGATTAATTTCGTCTCGGGGGGACTGGCTGCTGGATTGGCCACGACGATCACGAACCCGTTCGATGCGGTGAAGACGCGGCTGCAGCTGATGCCGGGGAAGTATGGGAACATGATGCGCGCCGTGCGGTTAATGATCCATGAGGATGGAGTGCGCAGCCTCTTCGGTGGTCTGGGACTGCGCATCGGGAGGAAGGCGCTCAGCTCCGCTTTGGCCTGGACTGTCTATGAGGAGTTGATTCTCCGTGCGGAGAAGCACTGGGCAGCTCAGAGCCAGGCCCATGTATAACGAAAGACTTGGTTTACCATTTCTTTTTATGTACGTATATGTTTGTTCGAGTTTATTTGTTTGGGTTATTACTTTTGGCGTTTCAGAAAGAAAGAAGAAGAAAAAAAGACAACGGTGGCCGGCCTTAGAGACATATTTCATTTCAACCAGTGTCAGGTGCCCGCTCGACGAATTCAGATGGCTGGGTCTATCTGAGCGCTTATGTACACAGCATTCCTCTCCATAGAAAACAAAGATTTCATGATAAGTGAAAGCATTCGAGTTCATTGTGCTGGCTGTATTGAGATTGTATATCTTGACGTTGCGGATCTGCTCCTTATAGCATCCCCGATTGAGCATTTCACCGGGATAGTAGGCGATGCAATCATCGTGGCTGACTCTGGGGAGGAAATATAGATCGAACCGGGTGTCGATTTCAGGGTCTGATACCAACTACTGGTAAGCTCTTCGTGTCGACATTTCTTGGAGATGCATGGGCGTGAGTTAAGTAAATAGCAAATGAAAATAGCGGGGGCAGTGGGAACGAAGCAATGTGCATAAAGACCATGCAGGGCCTGAGGCCTCTTGGAATGATCTGTGAATTGAAATGTATGGAACTTCGTTCTCATTGGTTTACCTGGTCTTGGGCGATAGGGTCCTAGTTCGCTTTTCTTCTCCTCAGCGATATCCTCCCATGGCAATTTCATGTGCTGGGCGGAGAAGGAGCTCTTGGAGATCCCTAAACCGGTTTGGCATATCGCCAAACCACTGAGCACGATCCCACCCATCATCACGCATTCGGAGCGTCTTCACCCATAAACCTTGACTAAAGTCACCTGGCTGAAGCTTGCATAGGTAGACATTGAAATCAATGCCGTTTTCTCTAAATTTCCTCTGAAGAGCTGCGTGTAGCGCATCGTATTCATCGGTCTCGAGGATGATGGACTTTAGGCAAGGGAATTCTGGGCAGATCAATTCCTCCAATTGCATAAGCACTGTAGTTCCGCCCTTAAACTCTTCTTCTCCGATGAGCCTTAATGATTCGAGAGTCGACGGCAAAGTGTCTTTAAGGAAGAAGGGGGCACGGTAGATTTTGTAATCGCGCTCACCAAGTAATAATAATGTCTGCATTTCCAGACTGACATGTTTCAGCCTGGTAAAATCGCGTAGAACATCCAATCGATCGCACCTTGCAGGCGTACATACGCCGTGCCAGTAATGGAAAGACTCAAGGCTCGGCTTGTGCGTAGATAGAGCCTCCCAGATTCCTGTGTCGGTAATACCTGGTATACGGGACTTAGGCCATCCTATACTATTCAAGGACAATGAGAAGCTCTTCAAGTTATGAGAGAGCCTAATCAAGGACTGAATGTCTGAATTTGCGCACTGAATACTGGAAGAGATTACCAGATCTAGGCTTTCGGCGGAAGAAGCACCGGCACTAGACCCTAGCAAGGCGCTCGCTTTAGCTGGATCGACATCATACAAGGAAAGTTTTCGTAGGCTCTTTAAAAGCAACATAGGCCATATATCATCTAATGGCAAAAAATCTGACTCTGCGGGATTTTCATTGGAACTTTTGTTCAGATGTGGTGGGAGAACAGGGAATTCTTGAAATATGTAACATTCCTTCAATCGACCAAGCACAGGTGATGGGGTCCCATTTTTCTGCCGGGTTATGACCTGCTCAAGCACTGCATACAGGACAGGGTCAGATCGTGGTACGACGGCATATACATTTGAAAGGTTCGACAGACGCGTCAAGAGAAGTGCGATCAAGGGCCGACGATCTCGCCTGGACAAACTTTCCAAGATGTTGGATTCGAGATGGCCGATGCCTGCATCGGAGATTGCTATTTTGACCAAGTCCAATTCGTCCGATGGTAATTCAAGTTCCTGACCCGGGATATAGGCATGATCAAAGAAGCCCCAGTTTGCAATACTCAGTGTCTGAACCCAGGATGCGAGGTCGGGGTTGCGACACATTGCTCGCAGGAATCTCCAGAAAGTCATGAACGACTGTCTGGCACCATTGAAAGTCCATTGTGAGTAAATCCGACCCGAAAGTGCCCTATGCCATTGGCGGCTGATGGTGGAGAGATCGAAGAGGCGCTCGACTTCCGAGTCATTTTGCAAGGCCATATCTAACACGATGTCGAAGATTTCAGGAGGAAGACCCGCCAGGTTGAGCATTTTATCAAACTAGCCTGGGGCAGTTTGGTCTTGACACGGAGTAGTAGCATGAACAAAGATGAGTAGTGTTTGGATGCTCTGGGGTGGTGTGGGCTTAAATAGGTTGACGGCCCTGGTCAAATTCATGGAGTCTCCCTCCTGGACCCTCGTCATGTGATCGTCTGCATCGGAGTCTAAGAATAAAGAAAACTTATTATATCGCTGTGTATCGTATATAGTTGTCATCAAAATTCCAACTCATGATATATAAAAGAAAAACTGAAAAGTAAATATCAACATATCACATCACATCTTAGAACATGCCAGGAGTAGCCCAAAATCAAACAATAGAAAACGAACCAAAATAAAACCTGCAAAAATTCGAAAAAAGGAACTTTCAGGGTAAGGTGTGAGAAGAAAGGAAGAAACCGAAAACATTATACCCAGGTATCAATTTATGTGTACTGCAAATGTCGGCACTCAATCATGTGAAAATCCAAGCCCGCCGGCTAGGGCTTTTCTTTCGGACCAGGAACATTTTGTCTTTCTTCTTGTCATTGACCTTCAGCTCCGTTAGAGTATTCGAGGTCTGGGTAACAAGTTTGCCCTCACGCAGCCGCCGCGTGTGAGCAAAGAGCTCTTCCTGGAAATCCTCGCTGATCCATTGCTTGATAATGATGTAGTTGCCGTCCAGCTGTAGTTGGCGAGCAGTTAGCATCAGTCTAACAGTCCAGGTTTATTCAGAGTGACTTACATCATCCCAGTCCCAAGGCAGGCGATAGGCAATAAGAGTATCCGGGAGAAGATGCTTGCGATGAACCTGGAGGCGTGTCAGACATGTTGTATTGAGTAGATGGATATAGTTGTGTAGATCGCACCTTGATCCAAGTGGTTCGTTGGTGGTCAACTTCCTTTTCTTTCTTCCCCTCATGGTCGCTCTTATCATCATCTTTCTCCTTCTCCTTCTCCTTCTCCTTCTCCTTTTCTTTCTCCTTCTCCTTCTCCTTCTCCTTGCTCTTTTTCTTCTCCTTCTCCGGGTTCTTTTTCTTGTTGAGGATGTCCTCAATCTCTTCCTCCGTATACCCGAACTCCATTCTCAATCGAGTCCGGAACTCCTCGTCTCGTCGTCTCTTCTCCTCCCGCTCGGCGATCAATCGGCGCTCCTCGTTCAACTTCCACTCCTCGACGGCAGCCGCCTTCATCATGGCCTCCTTGCGTTGCTTTTCCTGCTTTTCGATCAACAGCCTGGCCTCCTCGTCGCGGATCTCCTTCTTGACTCGCTCGCGCTCTTCCTCCTCGTCAATCTTGCGCTGGAGTTCCTTTAGCTTCTCTAAACGGAGCTTAGCTTGAACTTCTTCATCTTCCGCGGCCCGGCGCTGCGCCTCCTCGAACTTGCGCAGTTTATACCGGTGCTCGGCATGCCGTTGCTCCTCGTCCATGCGCTGTTTCTTCTCGAATCGCTCGAGCCGCCGTAGCCGATCGCTGATCTCATCCTCGTACCAGTCCTCCTCTTCCTTCAGAAGACGGGTTTCCTGGTGCGGGTCCCGATACCGCGCTAGATCCCGCTCTAGGCGCTCAATCTCCTGCTGTTGTCTCAAGAGCTCGAGGTCCTGTCGGGCATCGTTCCTCTCCAGCATGCGCTGGTCAATCAGCATATCATAGTCCCGGTGATAGCGTGGGGAGGCCTCCCGCGAGAGACTGCTAGTACTGGCGCGCGGGCGACGGTGGTTCCGCAGCACGTGGTCGTTTTCGGACTCGTAGGGGTCGATGAAGTTTTCCTCGTGGTGCTGTTGGTTCTGCTGTCTCCGGTTTCTATTGGAGCTTTTGTTGCGGGAGTCGTTCTTGATGTCGACGATGACGGCCGGCGGCTGGTTGACGCGCACGGGCTCGCGGCGTCGTCGACCGGCACCGGTCGAGGCGGAGCGGTGGACGTGCACGTCCTGCACCACGGGGCTCAGATAGGTATTGCTATGGTCGGGGCTGAAGCGTTGACGAGAGACTGAACGTCTGCGATACGACGTTCTCTGACGGGGAATCTCCATGGAGACGTCGGATTCTGAATATTCAGTTTCGGAATCGGTAACGGGAGCGAAGTGGCGTCTCATGTTCTGGGAAGTGGGAGATGGATTGATGGGAGAAAGAACACGCCAGGAAATCTATTTTTTCTTGGTTTCTTGGTGTGGGTGATGAGGATATGTTTCTCGAGTCTCTGCTCGATCGATGAATCTTTTAAACCTCGGTGGTTGACAGGATGGAGACTGTGGAAGGCCCAGGCGAGAATGATTAAAGCGGGGTGGAAGCAGTGACGTAGGTGGGAACAAGACCCGGCAGGCAAATCAGATAATAGCAGGGTATAATAGTAATGATGATGGGTAATGATCAACGACCACAAATAACGGTCGATCAGGGCACTTCCCCGGACAGAAGGACGCAGGAAAGCTCGAGGCCGACGAATCCCGGGAAGAAGAGAGAAGGACGAAGGAGGGAAAGAAGAAAGGAAAAACGAGAAAGACGGAGAGGGAAAAAAAAGCCACAGGCTTTCCAGCCTCGTAATTATTATTAAAAAAGACGGTTCAGCTGAAGTGGGGGAAGGGAGATTCCTGTGATTTGTTCCGGGCGGGCGAAGGCGTCTTGGATGGGCATCATTGGGTCAGCCTGATCATCGGGCTGCTGGATTTCCCTGTACGGAGAAGGGCGTGGCCGTCGCTGTCGGACGGGCCGTCTGTCTTAAAATATCTGGTAGGGGTTCCCTATCAGAGACCTCGCAGAGTCTGCCTAGTGTCTAGGTGCTATACTACCTACTATACAGCGTACAATCTATAGACTATACTCCTCCGTACTAAGATCCACGCGGTGCCTGCGGCTCCTGCTGCACGACGTAGGTTGGGCGGCTATCTGAAACCTGACAAACTTGATCGCGAGAGCCTCTAGTCCAGTGCTTGATACTTCTATCCCCAAGCTATTTCTGTCCGTTGGTTGAGATGGATTCCCCTGTGGTAAACCAAGGAACTGCGGCGGTTCATCCCGCAGAGCCAGAAACCTTGCTGGCCATCACGTTGACTCGGAGATGAGGATCTTCTGACGGGTTGGTGTGACCTGCGTCGCTCCGACAGGCTCTGGCTTGTTCCGTTAATAGTTAATAATCGGTACCAGCTGGGCAGCGAGATCATTCCCCACGGGTGCATCATGAGATTCGCCCTCGCTGCCTGACACATGACATCCCGCCCCCTTAGGCAGCGATTTAGGGTTCCCGTGCTGGTCGGGGCAAGTCGCCTTGTGTCATGTCCTGCATCGAGCTTGAATTGGGCAATAAATGGTGAGGAACAAATCCAGGCACTGGCAAGGAGATATGCACTCTGTAGGTAGTCGTTATGTTGAAACAAGTTGCTACGTCAAGGACGGGTGGGCCTCGTCTGGTTTGATCTGAGAAAAACCATACAGATCGGATCTCTCCGTATATCTAGATGATGGTATAATACAGGATAAACGGTTTGAACCTGGGCCTCCACAAGGACTGCCCCCTCTGGTCCTGCCAGAATTGCTGCGGGGTGTCATCGACGCAGCAAGCGCTCAACTTCATCGCCCATGCCCATCCACATCCAGTCAGGCCTTGGACTGCCCCCAAGCCAACCATTTCACAATCTACTGCGGCCTCCAAAGTAGATCCCGAAGGTCCTCATTTCCCTGTCCCAGCCCCTTTGACAAGAAACAATAGGTATTCCTATATCGCATGCCGACTTCTTAGTCCTTACCGACCATGCCAAGTCAAGAAAAGTCACCATCGCATGAACTCCAAGCGAAGATATGAATAAAATTAAAAATGAAGTATCCCCCTGCCGAGACAGACCAAATCAAGCCTTATCGCCCGATTTCAAGATGCGCTCGAGATTCTCGCGACCGTTCTTGTGCGTCATTTCCAGCGAGGACAGTTTCTTCTCCAGGCCTGAGATATCTGACTTCAATTCCGTACTCTCGGTTGATAGGCGCTTATCGACCGTGTTCATCGGGACACTCATGAACCTAGCATTTTTTTTGTCTCAATTAGTATCGGCCGCCCCAATCAGACAGTCTGGCCTGGAGCGCTCAACACCACTCACATCTTGCCCACTCCCTCGTACACGGGCGTATCCTTCGGTAACGAGCTAATCTCCTTCGACGTCAACTCCAGCAACCGGATGTCTCGCTGCTTGGTTGTGATTTGCGCCTTGGTGATGCCGATCTGCTGCTGGGAGGCGACGATGCGGGTCTCGAGCTCTTGGAGGAGCTGTTAATCGGAAGAGTTTAGCGTGCTGTACATGAAACAGCGATAGAAGCCGCTGGATGTAACGACATAACTATCAGGGGCAAATCACCTTCTGCAAAGCTTCGTTGGGGATGGACATTTTGGCGCGTAGATGGGGGAGGGCGGTATTGAGGGGTCGGCGAGGGGTCGCTTTGCCGTGGTTTCTTTCGGGAAGCGCTGATTGTTCAACGAGTTTGAGGGTCTTCGGGGAACTGGATAATGAGCTTCTGTCGTGTCGTAAAGGGTGTGGGCGCGTACGAGTGGACGTTGAAAAGGGTGTTGCTGAGAGGAAGCTGGATGAACAACTTATCGGCGACTTGGCTTGGTTGGCTTTGATGTCCGCGGAGACGGATTACCCGATACGGACATGGAAGTAGGGCTTAGGGTTCAGTGGTCTGGAATGACGAAGTACATGAAGTACCCTCTAGTACTAATAGTTATGTTGATAAAGAGAAAATATAATAACTATCAGTTAAATTTACACATCATCAATATTATGCGTCTCGCCCTCACTCAACTGACATGAAGCCCATCATTTTTCATACATCATAGAGGCTCGCATTTCGGTGTAATCTATCTGCTTGATGGGATCATACTTCGGGGGCTCGTTCTCGTTCGTACAGGATGGTATGCATTCAATGACTGTCTCTGGGTCCGTGGTCAGAAAGTATGGAATAGAGTACCGGTCGCGTGTCATTCGATTGGGACCCTCGAATCGGTCCGCGAGGGGCGGTTGCCGGACTCGGTGATTTGTCGAACGGAGTCGATCTAAGATAGTTAGCTGTTTATTACAACCAATTTGATTTCAGAAAGGGTAGCCAGGTTTTACCATTACTCCATCTCTGGAGTAGATCTCCCACGTTCATGACAATAGCATTTTTCACTGGCTCCGCAGGAACAAACGTCCCTGGTCGAGAGATGTCTTCCACCTCTAAGCCGCCACAGTCATCTTGGAAGAGCATCGTAATCGAACTCCAGTCGGTGTGCGCTCCGCACCGAGTGGCACGTTCCGTTTCTAGCTCTTCGGCAGGGATAGGCATATAATGAAGCAGTCGGATCTGATTTTCATGTCCCGAGTGCTGCCTGGCTAGATAGGCCTCGTCGTCCAAGTTCAAGCCTACGGCTAAGGCACGAAGCACGCTATCGCCGACCTTATGGCACTCCCAATAGAACTTGTTCATGAAGGTTCGGAAACCGGGAAACAGCTCTTCGGGAATCCATTGGTTGGGTTGTTCGGTATTCTCATCGCTGCCAATATCGTATACCTCCTGCAATTCATTGTTAGACAAAGGAGATGAAGGCAACCAATCTCCTTCATTCGTCGCAAGCCCACATACTTTGACATCGGGGATCTCCCTCATCTTGCGCTTTATTTCCTCGTCATCTCCAGTGCTAAGGTTCTGCGAGACCTTTTCGAATCCCGGGGGCGAGTATCCTCGATGGACGGCCCAGCCTTCCGGATGAGGGGCTTTCATTTTCACCTCCTCGGGCAGATCGAAGAGACGCTTGGTCCATGCGAATGCATCATCTAGGAGAGAGTCCGGCAGGGGATGATTTACGATGTAGACAAATCCGACTGCTTGGCAAGCTTCGACAAGCTCCTGCGCCACTCGGCGTCTGGCTGGTATGTCATGGGCGTCGTTCCATGATGAGAAATCCACCACGGGGATCCTCATCGGGATAGAGTCGTCAATCATGGGCATAATAACCTGAGAAGAAACCTGTATTACGGGCGAGAATCGTCAAGAGAGAGTCCAAGTCTTGTCCAGAACGATCGATTGCGATGAATCGATTGCCTACCCCTCAGTCACATGATCAATGCAACCTTGGAGAACACAAAAAATCAATTGTTCAGATTCGAGTACAAGTAGATGCAAACGCCCGATATACGAAGTACTTCGTCAGACACTATCAAGCCAAGTACTCATCAGTCTCCTAAGAATCCCATATTTGGATCCTGCCGAGTCAAACGCCCAGTACTCGGAGTGCGATAACAGACAGGCCCAGACTCTAGTCGATCTTCCTGGCGTATCGCTTACGTTCAGCAGCGAAACCAAAATACAGAGAGAGAGAGAGAAAAAGAAAAAAAAAGAAGAAGAAAATGAAACACTCCGCCCACGGAGTCCGAAGGAATGCTCATTAAGAACCCGGCGGGTGGTTGGGCATGGTCCTCAGGTCCACCGCGGGCGACGCTCCGTTGCTGTGGCAGGGATCCCGGTGGAGATTGCGCTGGCAGCACAGCGACCCTGCGTAACTACATCATCCACCTGATCCGGTCTGGATTCTTCCGGAAGAATTCTATCGTGGGATTCCTTGGAGTCACGATTTCGCGAGCAGTAAGTGTCCCTCGTTGGTCTCATTCCCTGTCCTTCTGCGACCGCCCGCTTCTACTTACTTACGGTTGCCATTTTAAGTAGTTTGTTGATCACCCTCCGCCTCCTGTCTGTCGCATTTGGCTTGACGCTTGAGACGAACCGCGCATTCCACGCTCGACCGAACCGTTTGATCGAGGCACCGATCCGCTGGTCGATATTGGTATATTGATTGTTATACAACGTGGCGGGCAGACGAAAGCCCCGGGTCGCTCAAGATAAAGATGAAGGTATCCGGGTGGATCTCGGCCACATTCCTCGCATCGACCGTTGTGTCCATAGAAACCCTCCCGTTTTCTCCTCCGACGACGCCAGAGTCCGGGAAGGGAGCATATGACGTTCTCCTACGATTGATGAAGCGAGATGGCGACTGTCCGGCCGGGTATAATGCCTGCACCAACATGGACAAATCCGACATCTGCTGCAAGCAGGGCTCCAAGTGTGCTCGCGACGAAGCCGATAACATCGCCTGCTGTCCGACCGGAGCAAGCTGCACTGGCAGTCTCACTGGGGGGTCCGGAGGCGCTGGAGCGTCTAGCACGAGTTTCCGATTCCCTCGAACTGCCACGGCGACCCAGACGACGGCTCCGAATGACGCTACGATCACCGGCTCAACAATGCCTGGCGCTTATCCTTTCATCTACGTCCCTACCTCGTTTTCGAATGCTGGTGTATGCTCTTCCTACTATTCCAGGTGCGAGAACGATTATACGAAATGTCTCTCGGAATTAGGAGGCGGCTACGCCGTCACGGTGGGCGGCGCTGGCGGGGGAGTCACTCGCGAGGGCGGCTCAAAGCCGTCTGCCGTTTCGACCTGTTCCAGTCTGAGCCAGGAAGCCTGCCATGGGCTCAATATAGGATACTGCGGGACGTATCACACTCAGACCGATGACGAAAGCCGGGCCAGCTCAGGACGGACCACCAGCCTGCAGGATCTCGTCTTCGGCGTGATCATTGGGGCGGCGGGGATGTTCGTGTAATGCATGACGGCGGTTTTTTTTTTTTCGAAGTGAATATGAGATGGAAAATACTTTTTTTTTCTTTCTTTTTTACCCTACGTTTCTGAGGCGCATATTTCACCACCTACCTGATTTCATTGGGTGTACGCTTGTGCCTTGAACCTTGCATACGGATAATGGGCTATTATTGAACGATGATGATGCTATGTTTTGAGTCTACGGAAAGACTGTAAATCTATCAATACTGTCATGTTTTTATTATCATATTCTTTTTGTACATAGGCGAATTAACAGACCAGCTGAATGGATATGAAATATTTCCTTACCATCAAATACTCGAGCTGAACACGGAATCAGGTACGCTACTAACTCCAGGGCATTGACCAACTCGTACCTTCTGCAAATCCAATAATACCCAACCTGCAGTCAGCAGTAGCACACCTACACACCGCATCATCATGCCGCCTCGCCCGTGCGATCCAATCCAGTGGCGACAGTTAAATTAACACACACCGCAATCACCTCACGCCCTGGAATCAGCACGCCCGATTGGAGGCCCAGACCAAGTAACCACACCCTTCCTGGCAGCCAACTGGTTCTAGTCCCGACATAAGGTAATTTTAGGTGGCCGTTCCTACATCGATCCGTCCAGAGAGACCCCACCAAGGGGGGAAGGAAAGAAAAAGAAAAAGAAAGAGAAAAGAGACAAATGCCATTTGCCCAGTGCCAAGTCAGACTGGTTCTAACCGGGACCAAGCAGTTCTGATAAGCCGACAGCGACACGTCAGGCAAGTGAAGTCATCGGTACAGTAAGTCTCTCTCTGTCGGTTCTGTCGGTACCTGAGTGGCTGTCCATGAGGAAGGGTCAACTCCGTTGGGGACCGGGCAAATCAGGTTAGTAGTTGGGTTTTGGATTCAGGGACCCCTAGTATGAATACGTATGTAGTATAAATGTGTTCAATGATTGCGGAGTCCGGAATACACTGAATCACTGATGCGGGATATTATTATTTAGGTCCTGGTTGGGGCCCAGTTGGGTCTCCAACTAACGGGTCCTAGTCTGCCGTGTCGACGAGATGCTTCTAGGACGGGATCGAAAAGAGCAAAAGAGAGATAGAGCGGGGAGAAAGGAGCCAGTCAGCAGTAGATTAGCTGAATTAAGTTTTTAGCACAGATGGAAGTAGTAATAGTAGTAGTCAGAATCGAGTCAGAGTCGGAGTCGGAGGAGGAGTTGGCTGTAGGGAATCAAGGTGGGATGGGAAATGAATGGTAGGTATCGTTGCCAATTTTCATTAGAACACAAAGATAAAAAGATAAAATAAATAAGGAGGCTGGACGGATCACCGACAATCCTCGTGCAAATCCAAATCCAATCCATCCTTAATTTTAGAAAACACCCAACGGTGTCAGTCCAGGAAAATGGGGTGGTTGGGTTACTTGGGTAGGACGGGAGGAGGCTGGGGATCGTGCAGATTGGATGCGGTGCTCCCCCGTCTAGACTTGCTCACCACCAATTCTTTCCCTTCTCCTCCCCCCTCCATTCTTGGGATCTCTGTCATTTCCCTCTCTTTCTTTCGGTTCGTTTCTGCTGGTTGCCGATTCTGCATTCCCGGGATCTAATCTGGTTTGATTACAAAGATATCTACATTTTGTTTGTCTTGCTTTGCGACCAAGTACTGTACTTGGCGAGGGACTAGATCGAAGCTACCTCGACAGGACAACGGTGTCGCAGGTCGTGAGCGACGGATTCGGGTGCTTCGGGGATTAAGGGAAGCGCATAAAATCTCCCCAGTCGACCTCGTGGGTTTGGTCGCATCTTATCTCCATCCGCCATGCATACTTCACGAATACTACGATCGGCGATCTCCTTCCTGACTTTATCGGTCCAACTTCAGCTCGCCGGGGCATCGCCGGTGGATTTGGACGAGGCCGCCCTGGAAAAGCGCTGCGCGAACCCTTGTGGCTATTACGGCCAAGTCTGCTGCACCGGAAGCCAGACATGCAGCACGGACGGTAACGGCCAAGCGGTCTGCGAAGACGGGGGTGGCAGCGATGACGGCGGATGGGAATACCACACCACCACATGGGTCGTCACCGAGACGGATACATCGACTTTCACCTCAACATGGAGCACCCGGGCCTCGAAACCAACAGCAACGGGGGGTGGCGGTTCTTGCAAGGCCGAGCTCGGCGAGACGGTTTGCGGTAACACCTGCTGCGGAGCTGCATACGTCTGCTCCCACAACCAATGTATCATGGGCAGTTCCTCCATCTGGGCCACCGCTACAGCCACGCCTCCCGTGAGAGGCACCAGTGCCAGTACCGTCACCGCGACAGCTTCCGCGACAACCACCCAAGCATTCGAGACCCCTGTAGGCACGGACGGAGCTGCCCTGGTAGGGGTGAAGGCCCCGGACGAAGGAGGACTCAGCGGAGGAGCAATTGCAGGCATTGTCATCGGATCGATCGCCGGCGCTTTCCTTCTGTTGCTGCTTCTGGCTTGCTTGTGTTGCCGCGGGGCTCTGGAGTCCCTGTTCGCATGTCTGGGTCTCGGGAGAAGAAGAAGAAAGGAGACGACGTACATCGAAGATCGGTACTCCCATCATGAGCATCATGGTGGCAGACCAGAGGGACGCACCTGGTTCGGAACCCGGCCCTCGGCTCCCCAGACTGGTGAAAAGAAATCGAAATGGGCCAGCATGGCAAGCATCGGTATCATCCTCGGCGCGCTTGCGCTGTGTCTGGGGTTGAAGAGACGCAGAGACCACGACGAGAAGAGCGACTACACCTATCCAAGCAGCTACTACACATACTCAGACTATTACACTAACACCAGTGCAAGTAAGTGCAGCCTTCTTTTCCCATCAAGCCTTATCCGACGATCTTTGCTAACTGACTGCTTTGTAGGTAGCGCAAGCTCGGATAGGCGGACAAGGCGCTCTCGACGATCATACCCACGTCCACCACGTTCACGACGATCATGAGGCTTGACGCAAAGGACTCGATCAATGATTTCATGGCTAATGACCATTCGAGTCCCGAGAAACTCTTTTTCCTAGATGTTTGAATTTCTGCCGATTTCAGGTCAGAATATGCATTAAGTGGCGCCGGTTTCTCACGTTATACGATGAATGTATTATGAACTTTTGCTCCTCGCGCTGATTTTGGTTTTCTGTGATGTGTATAATGAGTTATGTTTCATGTGTCAAGGGCCGTTTTATGAGTTTCGCGCGTGTCCTTTTGCTTCTTTTTCTTTTCTTTACTCTGCAATAATCTGGATGGCTGAACAACACACAACGATGTAAATACGAGGCAGAAATGAATTTCAATTGATGATAAAGAAACAGGCTTCCTCGACATCAATAATCGTTGGCGTAGATGTTCTTGTCGAGAACCATCTGGCGATGTACTATGGGCCTCGAGATCAAGGCGGCATGCAGGTAACACACTTCTGTCGAAGTAAAAGGCCAAATGAAAATTTAAGAAAGTAAATGGACTGGCCCCTTGTGTTATCTGCAACCACCCTACCAATGGTTTGTTGCGACCAGCGCAAGCCATCGATCAATGCTGGATCTTTGGATAATCATGCACATGCCGAAGCATCTCGTGCGACCGTCAGCGCGACCTGCAGGCAGGAGAGCCAGGGGAGCGGAGTCCCAAGGATCCAACGGGAACCATTCCGAACAATGAGAGACAAGAACCAAGAGAGACGATGATCCAACTGGGAATTGGGGAAGAGGAACGGGGACCAGCGATTGGGTCGGAGGCGAAGGCGAAAGTCGAAAGGCGGCCGTCCGAGCAGAGGATGCGGAACTACGCTCTCCCCGCCTCCCGTAGCACGGGACCTCCTCTTCTCTCTCCTCTCTTCCTCCTTCACTTCCGCCGGCCATTATTCATTATTCGCTCCGTTCTTCAATCCCATTCTCGCCCACAACACCGTCATTCATGTGCTTGATCTCCGGGCCGCGTCCTTGACAGTATTTGCGCTTTCCCCCCTGCCACGTATTTTTTCTCTCCTCTCTCCCCGGTCGCTCGGGACCCTCCATTCTCTCCTGAGGATTACGAGTCCACGAATCTGTCCTTCGCCCGCCCGCCATGCTCCAAACGCAGACCCCACACGTCTTTTCTCATCAGCATCAATATCCCCAGGCTGATCCGTCCTGGCTGCAGCAACAGCAACAGCAACAGCAGCAGCAGCAGCAACAACAGCATCACCAAGCCCAGCACCATCCCCACCAGGCTCAGCAGCAGCATTCCATAGTGGCCCAACAGCATGCCCAAGTCCAGGCCGCAGCGGCTGCCGCGGCTGCCGCTCAACAACAACATTATAGCCGCATTGCCATGGCCTCCAACCCTGGCGGTGGGAATCCAGCACAAAGCGCCGCTGCCGGTGCGATAGGTGGGGATGGCTCCTTACCCGGTGCGGTGTCGGTCATGGATGGCGGGATCAGCGACGAGAACCGCAAGGTTTTCATCTGGGTGGCCGAGCTCCTAGATCCGAACCGCAGAGAGGCAGCTCTGATGGAGCTCAGCAAGAAGAGAGAGCAGGTGCCTGAGTTGGCGTTGGTCATTTGGCATTCATTTGGTACGTGGGCCACCGCCGTCGCGGCGATACCATCGAGACCCTGGTTCCTTGAAGATGGCCGTTGAGGGTACGCGATTGGCTAACTTGCGTTTCTTTTTTTTTTTTTTTTCATCAGGCGTCATGACCGCTCTACTCCAAGAGATCATCTCCGTATACCCCCTTCTGAACCCCTCCCAGTTGACGGCCGCGGCTTCAAATCGAGTTTGCAACGCGCTTGCGCTTCTACAATGTGTGGCCTCTCACAACGAGACCCGCACTCTGTTTTTGAATGGTATGGCTCCGGACTCAACATATGCCACCGCGCCGTGACTTGGCTGACGAATATTGCGCTCCCATTTAGCACATATCCCGCTTTTCCTCTACCCGTTCCTTAATACCACATCCAAATCTCGTCCCTTCGAATACTTGCGACTGACCTCCTTGGGTGTGATTGGTGCTCTGGTCAAGAACGACTCCTCGGATGTCATCAACTTCCTTCTCACCACCGAGATCATCCCACTCTGCCTCCGCATCATGGAGACGGGCTCGGAGCTGAGCAAAACGGTGGCGATTTTCATTGTACAAAAGATTCTGTTGGATGATATTGGTCTTGCTTATATTTGCGCCACATACGAGAGATTCTACGCCGTGGGGACCGTTTTGAGCAACATGGTCACTCAGCTGGTGGAGCAGCAAACCGTCCGGTTGCTCAAGCACGTCGTACGCTGCTTCCTTCGGTAAGGCTATGTCTCTTTTCCTCGCTTTTTTTCCAAATACCTCTCGTCCAGACTCTAATTGGTTTATAGCCTCAGTGATAATAGCCGCGCGCGGGAAGCCTTGCGACAATGCCTCCCCGAGCCCCTACGGGACGCGACCTTCTCTTCCGTTCTCCGCGACGACGCCGCGACGAAACGGTGTCTTGCGCAGCTCCTCATCAATCTTTCCGATAATGTCTCCGATGGTGCGCCGGGTGTTGCTTTGTAAAAAGTCGAAAAAGCATCTGCTTCCCTTTTTTTGTTGATTTTGCTTGATATATTTGACAACCTTACGATATGCATGGGACGGTCTTAGGCGAAATTGGGTCTTCAGGCGCAAATTGTGTGAACTGGCAACAACGATACAAAAAAAAATCCCAAGAAAAAAGAACAACAAAGGTAAGAGAGAACGGATGGATGACGGCGAATTCTTGTGACCATTATGTATTAAAGGTTCTTTTTTTCTTTTCTTTTTCTTGTTTCCCCTATATTTTTTCCCTCTCATTTTTGCTTGCTCGCCTTATTCTTTTTGCTGTTTTGTACCTGCCTGCCTGCTTTATTCTTATGTTTATCTTTCCTTCCTGTGTTCTATTTCTCCTTGCAGGGTCATCATGTCATTCCTCCCTTTCTTCTCTCTCCCCCTTTCGGTCATAATGTGGTATAAGGCGGTGCGGTGGCGTGGATATGGACGGCGCAAGTGTTTCTGTGCATTTTCCTTGTCCTTTCTGATCTCTTTCCCCATCCCCCATCTGAATGAGATAGACCCTCTTTGAGCGAGAGATACCAAGATCTAGGTTTTTGTTTTTGCATGCGTTGGTCTTCACATACCTTTCCTACTGCTTCGGGTTTGTCGGGTGGCAACGGGACCGTCCGTATGGATATGGCTCTCTTCTATTCTTTGTCGGTGCATCTGCTACGAATGTCAATTATTTTCTAGACCAGTTCAGGCACCCGAACGTAGGCAATCATGCAGTCTGTCTGGCATTTCTCCGACGTCTGTCAGGCTGTGAGTGTAGCAACTAAAAAGCGCCGGTCCAGCAAGACGGGTCTTATCGCCCAATCGGCTCGCTAACATCACCTGACGGGCCCGACGCGCCTCCCGGCTGAAGGTGAGCTCATCTCCCTCTCTCTCGCTCGCCGACTCGCCCTGCCCTGCTGAGCTGCCTTTTCTCTCCCCCCCTTCTGGTTTACACCCTGGCCAATTTGTTTCCACTCTGAGCGACACAACCCTCCCTTGTGAGTCCTCGCTCTGCAGCACACGCCCTTCCTCCGACGCGGAAAACCCTGCGGTGTTTTTCGGCATCCGGTCCTGCGCTGCGGTCTTTGAATGGTCTCGAACCGCCTCCATGGTCTCGCGAAAGCGCACCCGTTCCGAGGCGGACGCTGCTCCCCAGCAGCCTCCGGAGGAACCCAGTCTGCTCGGTCGGCTTCGGAATTGCTGGGAGTTTGCCAACCTCATGCAGTACATCGCCATATTCGGAAAACTTATGAAGATTGATGAGGATTTTGGGATCGACGTACGTGCCCCCTTCGCCGCTCTCTACGCGCCGGCTGCGCAGAGCGGCAAGCGGCTCGCCATGACTTTGCGCATAGGGTCCCCATTTCGATTGAATCTAACGTGGCTTCTACACTTAGGACCTAGAGAACGAATGCCTGAAACCCGAATCGTCGGAAAAGCTGCTGGAGATCGGGCTGTGTCTGCTCAAATGGGTCTCGTCGCATCGCGGCCTGACGTACGTGCTCGATCCCTTCGGTCTCACCGATCGCGTTAAGCTGACCAGGATGGGCTTGACCTTAGTTTCGATAATTTCGACGAGTACACTAGACGACAGTACAATGCCAAAGCCCCCCATCTTCCCAACCCCTTCGGATACGACGCCGTCCCGAATAAATTCTCCGAATTCGATGTATTTCTGAAGCTGCGCGTTCTGCACCAGCTGTCCGTGTGGACTTTCTGGAATCCCGATCGCATTCGCGATAAAATGCCGGAACAGAGGGAACTCGACCAGACGCAATGGGTGAGGCTCCCCACATTGGCTACAAACTTCAGTCCGGTCCATTACTGACTGACTCTTCCTTCCAGCGAATTGAGGAGGTAGGATACGATCGGGACGGTCGCTACTACTACATCCTGGACGACAACCGACTATACCGTCGAACTGACCCTCCCCTTCCTCCCCCGAAACCGGCCAAATCTAAGACTAAGAGGAAGAGTGCGCGAGCCGTGAGAGCGTCGAAGCGGAGAAAGGTCTCGGGAGCCGCCTTTGACGATGGTTCTTCAGACGAGGATAATACCAACAATGCGGATGGTGACGTTGCCCGGGATCCCTTCGAAAAGATGCAGTGGGAGTGTATTGCGATCACACTCTCGGACTACCAGCGGTTTCTGGCCTCCATCCAGAAGACTAAAGATGCTGATGAGAAAATCCTGAGAGATCGCATCGAGGAACAGGTCTTACCGGTGATCGAGAAGGAAGAAGAGTCACACCAACGAGAAAGACTCAAGCGTGAAAAAGAACTTTTCAATCTACAACTGCTGGCCGGTGCTAAGCGATCGAGCCGCATAGCTGGCAAAGCGGAGAGAGAGCGACACGAGCGTGAAGCTGAAGAAGCAGAACGCAAGAAGGTAGCAGATGCTGCTGCCGCCCGCAAGGCTGAAGAGAAAAAGCTGAAGATTGAAGAGGAGCGGCGCTCACGGATGCAGAACCGGGAAGAGCGCATCAAAGAACGGGAAAAGAAGCGCCTGTTACATGAAACTGAGTTGAAAAGGATACAGGAGGAGCAGGAGAAACTCGAACGCGGCGAGAGTAGGGCTTCTGAACGGCAATTAAAGGCGGAGCTGGAAAGACAGCGCAAGAATTTAGAAGGGCTCTCTCAGGAAGACGAGTGGATATTTGATTGTTCTGGCTGTGGCGTGCATGGAGAAAACTTGGTAAGGGTCTCTCGCGCTGCAAATGAAACGGGATGAAAATTTAGCTGACGTTCAAAAGGACGATGGCTCCCATAGCGTCGCCTGCGAGAAGTGCAACGTATGGCAGCACAGCAAATGTCTTGGGATTGGACAGGATGAAGCGGAGCGCGATGATTTCCATTTTGTCTGTCTCGACTGCAAGCGGCGAGAAGAGGAAGCGAAAATGCCCAAGCTCCCACCGTTGAAATTCAAGGTTGGCTCTTCTCCGCCATCTGCGACCGATGCAGAGAAGAGTCATCCCAAACCCATTGCTCATACGTTTGTGCCGTATCAACCCGAGGTTCAACAGTCTCCCTCAAAGGCCTCGAATGTTTCTCCGTCGAAACTACCTACAGTGCAGCCGTCTCTGCCTCCGCAGCACGCGACGCAGCCTGTCCCCTTCCCCCTATCACCCGAACGCCGGCCCCAGTCTGCCCATTTGACTTCGTTCACTTCCCCTCGAGGCCCATTTTCACCATCCAAGGGTGCCAACGGTTACACACCATCTCAGGATCAACTCCCAAAACTTCCGCCGATTCAGCACTTTCCGTCCAATCACCATGGGCCACTTAATGGTGGCTCCTTTTCCCAGCGACCTTCGTCATCCCATTCTGTTCATAGCCAGAGTTTGGCTTCGCCCATCCAGAATCGTCCGTCGATGTCCCCGACCCAGGGCAATCGTGATGTTGGCCCTCTTGCAGGATTCCCGCCTTCGGCTGCCACGTCAGAGAGTCCAGCTCCATGGACACCTTTTAGGCCGCATCAAGTTTCCCGCCCGGGCAGCGGACATTATGCATCTTTCTCCTCGGTTCACAATGGGCACCAGCCCTTCATGTCTACCCCGGGCAGTCAGTCTTCCCCTCCGCAAAGTTCGCACGGCGTGCCGTTCTCGGGAATCAGCCCAACCAAGCAGTCTCCTCGGCCCATGACATCGGGCAGCATCGCGGGTGCACCGGTCTTGCCTCCTATCCAGAAACTCGAACCGAGCCCGAAGCTTATGGGACGAAGCTCGCCGGATGCTCCTATCCCGCCCCCCGTCAAATGCATGACTCCTGAGCAGGAAGAGCGCAGACAACGGGAGAACGCGATGATGTTCCACAATCAGCCGCAGGCTGCGTCCAATGGACAGCATTCAGCGATGTCTTCCCCATCCCTCAATCGCATCCCTCCTCTAGGACCATCGGCCTTAGCTTCCCGGCCGGATGCTCAGCGTGACACGACAAATGGGCAGACGTGAACCGCTCGTGGTTCATAGAATGACTGATGCCCCATTCCAGAGTTACTTTTACTTGTACGCTTTCACTTTCGAAAAGTTAGGAATTAATCACTCCTTCAGGACTAGCAGGGACCATGAGCCGGTCTCTTGCGGACAATTACAACCGGTGAGCACCTAGTCAGGACGACGTCCATTTTGAGTTCTGGAGGTCAGCATCGCCCAGGCCTTCCGGAACCTCTTGCCATTGTATTGTGACAACCAATCCAACATGGCCGGGTATATCAACCACAGCAAATGAAGGCAGATAAAAGCGGCCGCCATGATTATACGGAACCATGAGTATAATTTAACCTCATGTCATTATCTTCTCGGAATTGGGTGCTGGTCTTTCTATTTTTCTTTCTCCTTTTGTCTCAATATCATCCATACATCTGAGAAACTTGTCCACAGGTGCAGATCGCTCGGCGTCATTGCGCGGGGCGACTGCCTAGCCTCCTATTTGCTGCTTCTACGATTATCTTTTTTTTTCTTTTTTTTTTTTTTACAAGTTACAACGATTGCATGAGACGGTTGGTTGATTTGTTGGAGCCGGGTAGGAAAAATTTTTTCTTAATTCTTCTGGGAATACTTGATCGTTTTACTTGGTTGCTTGCGTGACATACTGCGGGACAGAGGGCGTTGCAGGCCATTGAATTCAGAAATAGAACCCGACATAGGAGGATAGATGGACGAGCAGATTTGGACGTTGAACATTCCCCATGTATTAAAAGTGATATGCATAACGCTAGACAGGTTTCTTGACTTTTAAATTAATAGAAATGGTAAGAACGAGACTGCTTCATGTAGTTAGGTTATTGTTTTGAACTAGAGGTACAGTACGGTGTTCGAGTATCTGAGTGAAGTAATAGTAGGTACATAGTCCCCTGGAGATATATACAATCACATCACCATATCTACAGAGTAGTACTCCGTACCAGATTAGGACACATAAATTCAAAACAGGCATCGATATTCTCATTAATAATAGGAATCCAATAATAGTGCGAACCTATGCATCAGCCATGTAACCTCATCGCCGTCCCCATCGCATTGTAAATCCCGATCCGAGTCCCCAACTTGACCCCGGGGGCAGACTGACTGACAGAGTACATATATGGTGTGTGCATTGTGCGTGTGCATGGATGGAGGGATGCATGGAGAAGCGCATGCATGAACACATATGCATCAATTAATCATTAATCAATCAACAATCGCTAGGTAGCAAACATAATAACACAATCGAGCAAATACAACACAAGTGCTAGAAAATGATCAGCAGACAAACAAGCGAACAAACACATTCTCCTTCCTTCCTGCATTAGTTCCTGTCAGTGTTTTCACTTCCAGGTAACTACGGAGTAACTAGGTTGGTAGAACTAAGGTAGTATCGATTATTCATCACGGCTTGTCATTAGGTAGTTAGTAGGTACGCCTTGACTATCAGAATTTCGATTGCGTTACTGGCTGGGCTTGGTAGTTAGTGGTTATAGGAGTGATCGGCGCAGCTCAGGCCAGCACAGGTCGGATCTAGTCGGGTCCTGCCTACGTCTATCTCCATTCTCCAATCTCCATAAGAAAATAAATCAGCGAGTGAGCAGGAGAAGATTAAAATCGCTCATCCAAGTAGTATTGTAGTACTGTACTTCTTTTCTCGTCCCGTGTTTAGTAGACAATCCGCCATCCCCCGTTGAACTGAACTAAACTTCAAAAACCAGAGTCCACAGCCCAGACCGGATAAATCATAAATTAAACGAACTACGGAGTTCCGAACGGAGGTGACATTTTTAGTAGGTTCGTGCATATGAAAATAGAAACGCACCGCCAGGGTAATTATAAATTAATAGGCTAATACGTAGCTACCGCAATAGCCTCACAGCCCGAGGCAGACACGGGATGCGATCCCCCTTGGACCTACAGGTACCTACCCATGTAGTAGTACTGTGCGGTCTGTACGTACAGTCGATGAGATAATAGGTATTCTTAACCGGATTGATCTAACCGGGCTAGCTGATCAATTGAACGACGAATTGTCTAATTATCTAGATTATCTTAACTAAATAATTCAATTTAAATAATCCCTAAACTGGGTCTGTCTGCGCTTGGCACTTACTATGGAGTACGCAGGGGCCACGATCACGGAGGACTCCGTGCTTCTTTCCCCTCCTCTCTTGGACCTTCTTCGATCATGCTGTAGTAGATTAGTAGACAGTAGTACTCCGTATTGGCTTTTCTATTTCTCCAACTCTAGACTATTCCTGGAACGGGTGGATAAAAATCAGTGACAAAGTTTTCAAAAATGGGGTATTTTTTTTTCTGTCTCGCACTCACTAGAGTCTAGAGGTATGAGGTAGTACTCCGGCAACTCCGAATCAAACGCCCAAGTAAGGAATCGGAGGCAATCCATCCATATCGAGCCACTCGCTAGAGAGGGAATGTACTAGCCTGCTACGATAGTCTAGCCAGCTTGGCAAACCAGCACGAGTCATTGCGCAGGCGCTTTTAAACAGGTGGTTCGCGCGGCGGATCCTGATCCTCGCGCTGTTCTAACTTCTAGTTCTCGGGCTCCTCGTACGGAGTATATCCGCTCTCTCTCGAGTCTCCAGACACCGATGTGGGGAGTACTTACTGTATGTAACTAACTAGGATGGATAGACACGGAGTAGTGATTAGTGCGAGGTACGGACTACCTAGTAGGGGGAAAGAGGCCCTGGACTAGGAGAAGGGGTTCTATTGTCCCGAGGACCGTTTTTGATTGTCTTTAGTCGTGGTGGGGCTTAGGGGAGGCAGGATGCAGTGATGCACAGGGGATTTGCCTTGCCGAGGGATGGAATGAATGAGGGGGCAGGAAACAATAGGATGAAGCTTATAGATGAGAGACGCTAACTGAGGACTAAATTGGACTAGTTGGTGAGGCTAAACTACGCATACAGTACTCTGTACCGAACGAGAAGGACAGGAAATAATCACGCACGGCTGGGAATAGTCACTTTTCCGTTTGCATTTCATATTGGAATTAATTGATATCGTTAGAATGAGGCTTAGGCTGCTGGACTGTCTAGTCTAAGGGGCGTGGATTGTTCTCCGGAGTACATAAAATATGGATAGTGAGGTAATTTCTTAGGGCTTCGGCGTCGGCGAGCAAAAGAAATACCGAGGATCGTTTGATAATCATTATCAATTTATCAAATTATTAAAAGTCGTTAGGAAGCACTAGTCTCAAGCCAAGTGGGTATGATTATTTAGCAGATGCAACGTTAGTTATAATTTGTACTCTGCCTAACGTTGGACTTCTGGGTCTTATTTTCCCTATCGGCTACCTCCCCGGACTGTGGAGGACCTTCCTAACGGGAGAATCCTCCAGGAAAATCGTGGTCATTGCTTGTCTAGGCTGCGGCGCAGGTGAAACTCAGTAGTAACATCGAGACTAGTAGGGAATTCGGTGGAGTAGATCTCGATCCTTCGTGCATCGTTCTATTATGGATCAACCGTCCGAGTGCACGGAGTAGTATTCCGTAGACTGTACGGAGTCACAGACGAGATACAAGACGGTAGATAGGAAGGTAGGATGAGGTCCGAGGATCCTCTCATCTTCCATAGGCAAGATTATGAACAGACCATGTCGTTTATCCACTCCGTTCCGGATAACCCTGCGAGCCTGCGATCCTTTCCCTCCTGAACATCACCGCCGCACGACCAAAGTTAATCAAAACAGGTGGGGACTGGATGCCTAAATGGGTCCGAAATCCCCTTTCCCCCCTATGATCAACTGATATGACGGGCCGGGTGTCACGTCTTCCCGCTCGCGAAGGTTAATAGCAGCTCGATAGGGAAGGAGATGGAGAGAAAGAAAAAAAAAAAAAAAAGCAACGATGGATGAGACCAGCCCAGTCAGGATACGGGCAGAGAGTTGTAGAGTTGTCAAGTAGCACATATTCTCCGGTGTGACTCTGTTACTCCGGGAAGGCCGGGACGAGGCAGCATCCGAAGCGTCCACTGGGTTTGACTTTGCGAAGGGGTGGAACCCGGTTTGATCCGTCCACTCGAGGGCCTTTAATTCTCAAGCTCCCCGAGAAAAACAAAATCCCGAGAGAGAGAGAGAAAAAAAAAAAAAGGAAAATGAAACGAAATGAAATGCATCATCGATCCCAAGGTGAACCTGAATTGGGATGCGCCGGTGGAGAAACAGGACGACCTCTGTCTGGACGACTAATAATAATATTAATGGCTGCCTGTTGATCGCCCCCCAACTGGTAGGGCGGCTGAGGCCGAACTGGCTAGGATTAGTCCTTACTAGATTCTCATTAGTAGCTCCTGAGGTCGTAAGTAGTCTACCGTTATTGATTGAGGACCGGATGATCAGATCATTATTATTGCATGGATGAGCCGGCCGGAAGAAAGCAGGAAACTAAGCAGAACCCGGGCTACAAGTCTGCCTCCGCGGGATGCTGAGGTTGGACCTGCCTTGGTCAAATGATGCTCTGCTAGGGAAAGAGGGGAGTTGACGTAAGACAGATAGATATTCTGTACATCATCATTTACCACCAGTGTACCACCTATAAAGCACCTTATTATAGTTTAAATCCACGGCTGCGACCAGTGACAGGCGGGACGGGGAGGGCCTGGACTGTCATCTGAGCTGGACCGCGAGATTCCAAGGAAGGGACAGCCGGGATCTCTGCTATTGTTACAAGGCGCAGGCTCGCAGCCGTCATCTTGCACGGTGGGTTGGAGATTAACCGTTTTGGATGCGCACTGCAGGGAGGCGCATCTGTCCGATGATGGCATTGAACTTGGTTATTCCGGTTCGTCATCCCTGGTAAAGGGGCCAAAAGGGAAAATAGCGATTAAAAAAAAAAAAGAAAAGAAAAAAGAAGATAAAAACCTAAGAAAAGCTCAGGACGGAGTGATGAAGCAAGCGTTTCGTCTGATGGGTACCACTACATTAGTGTAGACAGGACTGCGAGAATTGCTCGACGCGCATTGGTGAAGGGAGCATGCTGTCTGCCGGACTGTCTTAGCGAGGCGCGTCCAATTTTACTTAACTTTGCTCTATACTCGGTAAGCACAGAGTAGGTATGGAAGTGGTGCACATCATCAGTCTTACCACTTGCCCACAGGCAATTTGCAACCGGCCAGAGTCCGAGGTATGTACCGCGGTTATCGCCCGTATGGATGATCCCCCGGTGGAGCTCCTCTCGTCCTCTGTCTCTCTCGACCTCGTCCGTTTGGATAGGGCAGGGTCGATCTAAGGTATCATTGCTGCTAAACGCCCGGCAGCTAATGGCGGCGTGCGGTACGCGAGCTTTCTAACATCCGGCAAACGAAGCCGGAGCATCCGCGTATTTCCTCGGAGGAGTGGAGCCTCGCCGGGGCCTCGATCCGTCCATGTCACGGGACTGTGGCCGGCGGTTGAGGCCGTCCAGTCTGTACGGACTACGGAGTACGGAGTACGGAGTAGGTATTCTATCCTCTTGCCAGGTACCTACCAGGCTACCTACTTTCCTCTAGGTATCCAGAACTCAATAATAGAATCGGAAAGGCAATGACCGGCACCAGCCTTGCGGCGGATTAATTGCAGATCCATTACTGTTTTCTCTCTTTTCAGTTTAAGTGGCCCTTGGATCGGATCGAGATCCTCTGCGGACTCTAGTCTCTGGTACAGTATCGGCGAGTATCGTACCAATATTGTACAGTATTGTACCGCGCTGCCCCGCGTGGGGCAGCGTCATCGCCCTCAGCTCAGAACAGTGATAATTTCCCCTATCACCATTTCCAGGAGTGTCCGCGATAGGAAACCCCAACGACCTGTGCAACCATACTCGAAGGCCACCAGCGAATTCAAATGGCCGCCCGCTGTTTGCCTAGCAGGAGCCCCAGATCCGCCGGCTCGGTAACCAATCCACGGCCCGAAAATGGGGTAAGTGGGGCGCCTCACATGCAGTGTAATTCGCGATTGGCCAATGAGAGGCCACCGAGCCAGCCTGTTGGATCGCCTTCCCTGTCGATACCAATAAGCACTTAGTTGCGTAGCGCCTGCCATGTAGGATCACTGCCCCTCGCCGTGTCTGTGTCTGTGTCTGTGTGCATGGCTACATGCAGCTGCCCTGTGTCGGCCCAATCCGGTGCATGGTATAATTTGGCTGGTTGGTTTAGCCGCAGTTGACGCATTTCACCTTAACGTTGGATGATCATGCTCAATTGATGTTGGTGACCTATTAATATGGACGCTAATATCATGCACAGCCTTGCCCTATTGTCACGCTTGACCGACAATCCCCATGTCTAACTAGTAACTATGAAGCTAGGGCTTTTAGGGCTTCCGTTTTATTTTTTCCCCTGCCAACACCCAACATCAGCCTAGAGTCATTTCGGTTGGATCTGGCGGTGAGACATTCCAAATACTACAGTACTGTGGATATATTCTGTTGTCCTCAGTGCGTCGACTCGTTGACCGAGTTTTCTCGAAATTGCGCCGGGATCAACCAGCGCAGTCCGGAACACAGCCCTACTGTCCTGCCCACTGCCCACTGCAACCCTGTAACTTTCTCCAAACACTACCCCTCTCTTACCCCCTGTCAACTCAACCATCAGAAACACCCCTCACTTCTAACGGCCTTAGCTGTCATCGCTATAGACAGGCAGGTATGCAGGATCAGAGTTGTGATTGTTGTGAGCGTGATGGCATTGAGCATCCGCAATTCCAGCATGGATGGGATTGACGATTGGCTTTTCTGGACTTTGACCCCTGTAGGAAGCAGCGTGGCGCATTCTCCAGGTCGGGATTTGACGCCCCGAGGTTATTCTGCTTCTCTATTCTCCTCTCCATTCGGAGAAGAGAAGAGGTGAGAAATAGAGCAGGAAGAGCTGAAATTTCCCTATTGGCAGAGAGCAATATTCGAAAACGGGTTGAAGGAATCTCGTAGCTCGAGACTCTCTCTCTCTCTCTCTCTCTCCATCTATCAGAAGTCTTGAACAATGAATACGACATGATGTAGTCGATTCCCTACACTGATTTCCTTTTCCGGCCAACGTACTACGGAGTAATGCTGTCAAGATGATTCTCTGGATCCCTATTGCTGTGGCCTCATTTTCATTGATGAGCGATGTGTAACGGTCTGTGTGGTCTGGTCCCCTCGTGTTCGAGTCCTGCAGGGTTCGAATCCCGGTCCGGTGTCTCTCTTTCTTCAAGACCCCATTGTTGGCGGATGTCTAGAAGAGAATGGGGATAAAAATAATCGTCCCGATCAAAGAAATCAACTGAGACAGGATGAAACGAACAACGGACTCGGGACACGTACTCCCATATCATCACAATCCATTGCCATAGCAATGAAGACAAAAAGACCGGAAAGCAGAAGAAAGAAAAAAGGTATATTTAGATCATGAATGAATAAACAGATGTCTTCAATGAGGATGGATAGGAAAAGAGGGAAAATAATCCCAGCAAACCATGACCAGGAACCCTAGCACGTTGCTGAACCACCCTGTGCCCTGGATGATGGATCCATCCCCCTCCCCTTCTTCGTTTCTCGATGCCCTGTCCATGTCCATGGTCCTGGACCTGAATCAAGCTAGTCACCTTTTCCCTCCCATCCATACTCCATCTTCAAGATGAGATCCACTCTTGAACTCGGAACCTCTCATGAATGGACCTCGCGTGGCATCTACACTAGGTACTAAGTCTACACCGATATCGCCGGATCCGGCCAACCCACGAGACCACCTAGCGCCGTGAGTGATCCATGAAACAACCCGTCTTCCTCTCAAGGCAAGCCGCAAGCCACAGGCTTAGCGCCATCAGTCGCAACAGGTGCATTTTCCTGCGTGCTCAAGCCCCCAGCCTCCACATCGCGGTCATGGGATCTCCGGAAGTAGAAAGGCGCGTCCCTTGGCGGGGGCGCTTGCCAGTCTTCCAGTCTTCTAGAAGGTCTTTTCGAACGCTGGTGGAGTCCGTCGATCCCTGTCCTTAACTACTTCATCTCGTTGAGAGCCTATCATTTTATTTTATTTTATTTTTTAATTTTTTCTCGTCCTTTTTTTTATGTTTATGTTTGTTTTTCCCGCTGGTTGAAGGTCCTGAACCTCGGGATGCAAGTCACGCTAGACTGCTCTTGGTGTTGTTTATCTACTATTGTACCTATTCTAACTTTTCCTGAAGCATACTGTATCTATCTATCGTCGACTGTTGTGAAGAAGGGGATAGGATGTCCCCAGTAGAGTTTCGCGGCCGGATCGGAAATGGCCAGATCCGGATGAAGAGGAGAGGGAAGACGAGGACGAAGTGGGGGTCATCGTCTTGATTTAATTGCGTGTGTAATGTGGAGTGGAGATCTCGCGGCCAGGACAATCTTAGAGGTTCGAGCATGAGGTCTAGGTACCCTTACTGGGTAGGGCAGGGCGTGCGTAACTCCGGAGTATGGAGTACATCAACATTGGGTCGCTATTCTCGTACTTCGTACGAAAACACCGACTATTCTACCTATGGCGTTCAGACGAAGAAAAAAAAAAAAGGCGAGGAATGAGAATCGAGAGTCCAGAAAAACGAGGAGGCAAAGCGCCAGCCAGACTAAAAGTTAGACGGTATACTCGGCAGAGACCAGACCGGACGTGGCGTAAGGGAAACGAGCTGAGAAAAAGAGGAGGTCGAGGGAGTCCGTATCCGCAATTCGTAATAACACGATGTCTAACTCCTAGTATCCTATCCTATGCCGCACCTACCTACTCGTCCTTGAATTAACTGGGAAGGAAAACACGATGGACCGCTATGACCGCCGTGGGCCTTCTCCGGCCTCGCTATGTGCTTGTAGCTCGACTAAGTAGCTATGTACAGTAGTATGTACCTACTACTGGACGTCTGTGTCACCATAGCGTCTAGGTAGTGTATGGGATGGCGATCCGAAGCCCTAACCACGCCATCAGCATGCACGCGTGGGAATGAAGAGGTCTGATCGACAATTGGTGGCGACGGACATCGTGTCTTCTCCAGCCTTGAGCTTCGGTCTCCTCCTCGGAGAAGATCGCACGAAGAGAGAAGAAAGTACGACTGCCAAGTACTGTATCAATAATTGTTCGATTATAGGAACCTGGCTACCTCGGACTCAGCTAGCACAACGCCCCCTCCCTAGGTACCCCCCTAATGAATGTAGAAATATGAATAATAAATAGCAAAATACGACTCCATTTCCCTCCCAGGAAATCGATAAGATAACTAAGAGTGAGGTGGAGAAGATGTGGAGCCCTTATAACTAACTAGAATCAGCCGTCGATGGCTGACATCAGCCACGCAAAACTTTATACTTCCAAGAATCTGGGTTAAAGGAATAAAGGCAATGGGGGTGAAGAACCTGAAGATTGAAGAGACCTACAGAGTACAAAGAAAAAGAAAAAAGACGATTGAGTGGAGTCTATCGATGTAGGCGACCAAGATGAAAACAAATCGGGCCACAAAAAAAACAGAAGAATAATAATCGACGCAGGGTCAGTCAGGTGTTCGGTTCCTGCGCAAGCCATCAAAGTCTATACGGCCACAATAAACATCTTACGACCTAACAGCACGTACGAGATGCCCTCACCGGGTCGGGGTGAGTTTCCCACCTCCATTTTTCGTCGCGGCGTGCGCTAACGTCGATCGAGGCTCTAGTTAGATTTGCATCGTGTTGGGGGGGTTTTGCGACGGGATCAATTAGATTTAGGGTGCATTAATGGATGTCGGGTGAGCGACGTTCCGAGTTTGGACCTATCTATCTGTTTTGGTTTTGATAACTGAAGGACACAAATGGTCGCATAAAAAAATAATGGAGTCGCAAGAAAAGCAAACATAATCCTCTGGGAAGCGGGCATTACTCGTGGTCTCTGTGGATCCCGTTACTTTTCTTTGATAGAAATAGTGGGTAACAACGAGGAAACCCGGGGATCATTGCATACTCAACCAGACCAGCAGCCAGGAAAAAGCAACGGAAGGGAAAGGCAAGGATGGCTCGCAGCATGGTGGCCACATGTTGAGTTACCTGGAATTCGAGGCCTGCGCGTTCCATTAGTTAGTTGGAAGGGGGAAAGCATGGTTACAGATTGACTGTTTGGTGCGACGTCAAGGCTGTACTCTGTATGGATGACATTAGCAACACATATACCCTCCATAATGTATATACCAAGAACTCAAAGGCCCCTTTACATTTGATAGGATGGATATTTGATACATTGTGGCTCCTTAACCCTAAGGAAGTATGATTGCATCAATCATCATAGCAGTTCATGCACCTTGTATGACCCGACAGAGTTCGCATACATGCGGAGTATTGTTCGGAATCTCCCTACCTAGTAAGGTACGGTGGCCTGTAGGCTGTAGGTAAGGTACTATCGCTATTTTCTCCTGCCCAGTGGCCAACGGCATTGAGTTTACGGACCAGTCTGGGCGGCACTGCTTAGCTACGAGACTATTTACTTTCCGACCTGACGAAAAGTTCTTTGTCCCACGTGATCAGACTGATCAGCGCGAACTCGAGGAGAGGGAACGCCCATGGCCATAGTTGATGTCTATCGATGGGGAAAGAAATAATAAAAAAACAGAGATAGAATCTAGGAGGGTGGTGTGGGGGGAGATTGAAAAAAAAAAAAAAAGAAAAGAAAAGAAAAGAAAAAAAGAAAATGCAAATTAAAAAGGAAGAGAGAAAGAAAAAAAAAAAAGCAAGCATAAGAGATACTGGACCTACAGAAGTACAGACTACAGAGTATGGATCAGTATCAAATGCACCTGCGCGGTAAGGCTAAGTACCGTGGCTTGTATCGTACGGTCATAGATTATACACTGGCGCCAATGGGACCACCCCATGATCTGCGGAACCAGTCTTAGTGCGCCGGACACTTCAGCCCGGATGTGGTTGCGCCAATCAGGCTGGAGTGGCGTTGCTGGGTAATTATCATTTCCATGGGGCTTTCGCCCAACTGACGAGTTGTCGAGGTTGTAATCTGTCAGATGAGAAACTCTAACGGAAGAGGGGGGCTGGCAGGACGGGTTGGGAAAAAGTACTGCGGTCAATAGTCATGGGCGTGATGCGTCTGGAGAGTATCTATACCTAGATATAAGTTACGAGCATTACGGTGTGGATTTGTCATCTATACTGTGTCCCTGGCATACTAGACTGATGCCCCCAGAGCTTAGGTTGTGCCTACCAGACAGGGTGGTAAATCACCGTATCACCAGAACCCAAAATACTACCTCAGATACCTCTAGGAGACCGGCCTACGACTGCAGGAGCTGACCAGCTAAGCTAGCTGGGCTCGAAGCTAGTGTGCGAGGTACGTAGACAAGCGAGCCCGTTTGGAGGCCCAAAACATGGCACGGTCAAGCTGCCAGCACCCGAGGCCGGCCTAATCAGAACCGTTTCCAGTTTTTCCACTCATTAAGATCGCCGATAATGACACCGGCCGCCGCTGTCGGACTTTCGGCCTTTATCCAGACCTATCCCAGCTCCTGGACTAGACATGATCTACTGGCTCGACTGTGGGGAAAATCCAGTATGGATCTGCTCGCTCTCCCTCTGGCACCGGCCTCCTCCTGTCCATACTGCGCTGGCGAGACGTGGTCGGGGATCCCACGGTTAGAAAAGTAAAGTTGCGAGGACAGCACGTGCGGAGCGAAAAGGCAAAAGGCAAATCGTTCACCAGCAAGGCTGGTTCCAAGCGCAAACAGAGTTGATGTCGGATCCGGGCGAACCTTTTCGCTCGCCTAACTGTGAGGTCCTATACGGCGCTGCGGCCGGGGGAGGGTGACTTTTCCTTCGTCTTGCGGGTTCCATGGGTGGGCAAATGGGAAGCAGCTGTCATGGGGAATTAGGCAAAAGTACAAAGTAAGAAAATATAATATGATAAAAAAATGTCCTGCAGGGCGTAGCTTGTCCAGGATGTTCTGGGAATGGTGAAGTCAGAAGTGCATATCTACTCTACACTAAAAGAGGGACAATAGAGAGTTTGGAGGTCTATCGTCGACGGGACTAGCAGGGAAGAGGGCAGATGAAGGGGACATTGTTTTCTAAAACGGCACTGGGGACCGGGAAAAAGCGCATCGAAGTATAAATCGATTAGCCAATTTTAATCTCACCGAGAAGCTCGCGATGATTTCCCAGTTGTTGATTAGGGTGCTCCAGAACTACCTAGTGGACGGTGGTTCGTACGAAGGGGCTCGGGACTAGGCAAGGATGGGCCTATCCAGAGCACATTCACGGCCACAACTCCCCTGGGGAGGGGACTAAACCACCTTGGGGGCTGGCGTAGATTAAACTAAGTCATGACATATTCATGATATGGACTATGGAGGGCGTGAGGATCTGCCCTGGCTCCATGTGTGACAAGCTTGGCTTGAGCGTTAGACTGTGACACAACTCAAAATAAATGAAGAAAAGTCAAATGAATGAATTTCATGTACATACGGAGTAGTACGTTGTAGGTATTAAACCGGTATTATCGGTTCGGTGGCTGCTACGCCAATTTATTTTCCTTAGTGACTGGGTCCTGCTAATAATACCGCACCCATATACGGTGCACAGGAGATGCGGTTCCCCCAACTTTCCTACTCCGGAGTTATCGTGAGTTGATTCCAGGAATAAATCCCAGACCTAAGAATATACAGGCATCCCGACCTCGCGCCCTACAATGGCTCCAGCGTCGGGGAGGGGGTTTCAGGTTGGATCAAAGAGAACCGGCTGCCTTCGCATCTTTCTTCAACGGCCGCATCGGGTCTGGAGGGCCTGGCAAGATGATCTAGAAACCTTCCTTAACCAAGCATTCATTCAGGTCTGTATTTGGCACAAAGATAAAGAGGGGGGGAGGGAGGGAGTAGAAACGGCCGGCGTCAGGAAAATCATCAGCAAAGAGGGATAAAAATATCGAATGGCCAATCCGTTGCTGGACGGACTAATGCAGCCTCAGAATATCCCAGGGAGATAAAATCATAAAAGGGAATAAAAGCGAATGTCGTAAAATATCATTAATCAGAAAATACATAATATTTGATAAATACGCGACGGAAAAATAAAAAAAAAAGTGGAATAAAAATAAAAATAAAACCGAATAATAAAAACAAATCAAATCAAATAATAGAATAAAAGAAAAGAATAAAATAAATACAACCCGCAAATCAGAAAACAGAAAAATACCTCCAATCAACCGCCGTCCCAGCACGCCGGACAAAGACACGCCATCACCAACCCCAGGCAGGAAGAGGAAAACACCGCCGCCGCCAACAACCTGGGATTTCGGGCTTGAGTCAGGGTCTCAGCCGCTAGGATTCCATGGGTGCACGCCCATCTAGAACGGCTGTCTGCAACATCATTCATCGCGTGCTCTTAGTCTGCCTCCCTTCCCGCCTGCCGTTGCATTTTATGTTATAATGACGCTGCTCGTCGCTGCAGATCCTCTCCGCTAAAACATCCCCTATAGTAGCAGCTTGGTAGTGGATACTTCATTGGACCCTGTTCCTATTGACTTTCTCATTTACTTACTTTACCTACCTACCTACCTTTCACCTGCTCAGTTCTTTTATCCTGTCTCTCCGGCTCTGATTGTCCTGCTTCCCTCTCCCGTTCTCTTCTTTCTTCCCTTCAATCAGAGCTCCTCCTATCCGAACAAATAAGAAGGGCTTGTGTGTCTCACTGCTCTTTCTGTTGTCCTTTCTATCCTTTCATTAAGACCCTTCTTTCTCTCTTTTCCTTCTTGACCATCCGGTTGCCGTGCTTTGGGGATCTCGCAGGCAAAAAGCTTTATGCAGAAGCCTTCCCCCACCCAGTGGATCAGTACTTTTACAATTGCTCTTGTTGTTCCCTTCACTCCAATATTCTCCTCTGTGACTCTCCGGAAATCCTGGGGGCTTGTGGTCTGCGTCTCTTTGGCTCCTTCCTAGTCATTTCTGCATGATCTTTTCCTCCGACAGGACCAGGCGTTTCTTTGCAAACAAGCGCCGACTTCATTTGGCAGGCCCAAGTTCGGAAAACAAAAAAAAAAAAAGACAACGTGAAGTAATCATCAGGATATCCTTCCAACAAAGGATCCCACGATGACACAGTTGTTCACTGGACCGCCTCCCTCCCCTCCCCAATCCACAGCCGGGGCCACGCCTGAGCCGGAGCGGAACGCATGCGTTATCATTCAACCGCTGTACAACCAAACCAGTGTCGGCGACCCTGCTGTGCTCCACGGAAACAGCGTAGCTGACGGGACTGCTTATGGCGGTAGTCCCCAATCATCTATGGTGCGTATTCCGAGTCCTTATTCTCCTCCCTCTAAGCTCTTGTAAATTCTGACCAAGGGTCAGGACTATCCCCGTTATCCGCAAAACATGCCCTTGAATTCGGCTCAGATGATCACAATTCAAGTGGAAACGCCCCCGCCTGATGAGTTGCTCCGCGGTAGCTTGGAGCCATCTCCGTCGCGCGACTTTTTCCCCAGTGGCTCGGAATCGACATCATCGCAGTGGCTCTCCCCTTCGACCCGATCGTTGGCCCGCTCAAGAGTGAAGGGCAAGGCCCCTAGACGGTCTGTGAGAAGCAGCCCTAGATCTCGGTCTGGGAAAAAGAGCATCGACTACCCCGGCATGCCTCGCCCTTTGAGTGAATTGACCAAGCACATGACGGACGTGCCGATCAAGGACATGGAAGCGTGGGTGCATCGACCGCTCGCGGACCGTCAGATGGTGGCCAAAGACAAGGGCAAGATTGCCCGTCCCATGAACTCATTCATGCTTTATCGATCCGCCTACGCTGATCGGGCCAAGAAATGGTTTGCTCAGAACAACCATCAAGTTGTGTCCACGATGGCAGGACAAAGCTGGCGCCTTGAATCGTCTGATGTTCGCAAGAAATATGAGCTTCTAGCGAAGATTGAGAAGATCAACCACGAGAAAGCCCATCCGGGGTACCGTTTCGCGCCCGAGAAAGACAAAAAGAAGCGGGACAAGTCCCCAGACGACGATCGCAGTCGCATCTCGAAGTGCTCGGATAGCCCATCACTAGCCAGTTCATTCTTGGGCCACACCCGATCCATGAGCTCGGACCACGGCAGCTTGTGCGATAGCCGTTCTTCGACCCCATTTGGATTCGTTGATCATGGCTTGCCTGCAGCGGGCTATCTCAACTCTACCTGGTACTCCAACAACCCGGGAAGACCAGCTCCCGGCATGATGTCTCCTCCCGAGTCCGCGCATTATCTGCACCAGACTGTTCACCCCAGTCTGATGGGCTCTCACGTCGAGGATGTTCGATTCAGAAGGGTAGGCATGCACGATCCCCATTACACTACATCCACTGCCTTGGCGGGATTGCCAGGTGCAGCCCACCATGAGCTTCTTCAGCCGCAGACCACTCCCGGGGCCGGCCCCGACGGGCAACTGGATCCCCAGTTGCTAGGATTCCAAGGTGATGCTTCCAATGGGAGCCATCTCTACGGCAACTCTCAATATTCTATGTGGCAAGACCACGCTTCGGGCAACGGTTACCTTCCCGTCAACCCAACGCTCTCTCCTACCTCGGTGAGTTCCCAACTCGGGGGCTACCAGTCGCTGCCTTCTCACATATCGTCGGGTTACCAGTCAGGATTGCCATCTCTGATGGATGGTCGTGAGGCATGGGACCCCAGCCACGATGGATCCATTGATACCGCTAGTGAGTTTGACAGTTGGATCAACTCTCATCAATCAGGTTACTAGGATGACCTGAGATGAGAGCGGGAATATGATGATGAAAGCTATGAGCCCGACGGAATCATTCTTAATAATGATGTATATGCCGTCTTTATTTGAACAAATTGGGTTGGCTCTTTGCTTTTTTGAAAATAGGATACCTTTTTTTTTGTTGGAGTTTCCAAGCTGAGTGTCAGGTTCTGCACTGTCTGTCACCCTTTTCTTTTTGCTTTTCTATTACCTTCTTTCCCATTTTCTTTCTCTATTGGTCTGCTTCTCTGGGTTTGGTCAATTTATCGTCTCTTTTCTGGGCGGCAAACTCGTGCGTAAGACAGTTTCTTCTTTCATATCAAGGTGGTACCGTGCTTTTATTGGTTGTGGTTATCTCATGTTCGAGTCAGGTCCTTCATTGGTGATAGAATAGTATAGGTTCATACCGTTCAACCGTTATACAGAAAATAGCAATCCAGCAAGGTCTTATACATTCTCCATTACTCTTCCTTCACCGTGTACTTCTGTTCATTCTATATACTAGCGAAGATAAATGACTCACAAATGAACCTAAGAGTGTTTCAGAATAAGGCAGCTTCAGGGTTGATGACATGGAAAAGCGACCCTGAAGAGGGTAGCTTGATGCAATAAAGGTACATAGGTACTGTATTAAAGGCATCTGCTCCGTTCTGTGTGGACAATATCTCGCTTTCAAGCAGCGAAAAGGAACTATATATCGATTTCAGGCCCCATGTTTCGAATGGTGTAGATGGCAAAAGATGGCAAAGAACTGCGTTATGAAGCCTTGTCCTTAGGGGGAAGGCTTGGCATGTTCCATCACGTGGAGACCGGGGCGGGGATCACGCGTTGGAGATTCCGATATTCATCAAGTCCATTGCTCCCACCTCATCCGTTCACGCGACGTTTCGAGCTACAATTCTTTCTATAACTGAAAGCCTGGGCCCTCAGCGCATATATTATTATTATTATTCACAGATCAACACAACGGCCTTTGCAGTCCATTCCGTTCGATCGGAAGACCCATTCTTGCTGTCTTTCTCCAATGTACGGCGAACTTGGAAATAAATTGGTACGTCTCGCCAACGCCCACTCTCTTTTCCTCGCCCATTTTCCGGAAGAATAGTTCTGACGCCGCATAATCTAGGTTCAACATGCCAAACGCACCCAATCGCTAGCCCACCTCCCGCCCTACCAGACCGAAATGGTCCGGGCCGTCGCCCGCGAAGTACGCGACCTAGACCGCGACGTTGCTCGTCTTCTGGCGCCCTTCGAAGGCAACTTCAACCCCTCCTCGCAGCCGGACATCGCGTGCGCTCTCCTCGTCGATCACCTCTGCACGCGTCGCAACAAGCGCTGTCTCCTGGCCTACCACCGCGTGCGGACCGAGAAACTCGAAGAACTATGCTGGACGGGCGTCGACGTGCTAGAGCAGCAGCAGCCGACTGAGGAGGGGTCGGGGACAACGTCGGGGCCTATGAACGCGCAGGCAGGGAATCACAGCTCGTTGAGTCCTGAGGAAGAGGAGTATTTTCGGCAGTACAGTGATCTGCTGGCTGCGTACAAGGGGCAATGGACGGAGATCGATCTGACGGGGAGCCTGGAACCTCCGAAGGATCTGTTTATTGATGTGAGAGTGTTGAAAGATGCAGGGGAGATTCAGACGGAGTATGGGTATGTCATCCCTATTTATCATTATCTCTCGTTATGGTCCCCTTCTCCGGCCCTTATGCTCGGTTAATCCTGTCAAAAGGGACATTTAAAGGCTAACGTTTTACAAGGGTTATCAACTTGACGAAAAACAGCCAGCTGTATGTACGACAGGGCGACGTGGAAAGGTTAATTGCGCAGGGATTCTTGGAGCGATTGAGTTGAACGATCGGAGACTTTGGAATGATGGTTTCGTTTAGTTTTGTGATACCCAAACAGTTTGTATATATGAAAGCAGGCCACCTCCACGAGGTGCACAAGGTGTCTTGGTGGAATGGTGGACATCAAGATTTACTTGGACTAAGAACAAAGACACATAGCTGCATGATCGGCACTGCATCCAGAAACCGCCTAATGCCTGCATTAGCTTCTGACCTAAGACGCGGCAAACGCAAGTAACTAGCTAATCAATATCCGGTGACTACCTGGATGGTCCGTGATAATATGAGGCTATTAGCGCTGGCCTATCATGGCGAATGGCCTCATATCCGATGGCGGGTTGACAGTTACCCCCGGTCTCCACTCGCAGAGCCCCCTCCTTTGATTTCTATTGCTCATAAAATATTAAAATAAGTTCATACCCTCCGTACTTCGTAGAAATCAAATCCACTCGCTCTCTTTGGCCCCAAAGCCCTCGGAAAAGTGGCCGGCTAGACCGGGCGACCAAGGCAGGCCGGGTGGAGCAGTGATAAACCCGTGATAAGAACTTTTTAGTCACCCGATAACAGTTCCTTGCTTAGCTTTCGCCCACCTCGTCCTCTTGTGGCTTCTCACTCCCATCGATATCCTTGTCTTCTCTCCTCTCCTCTCATCGCGTTAACCTCCCTTTCCTTGTTCCTGCGCAATTGTCCCCTCAGCAGAGCGATGCCAATTGTTTCTGGTTTCCTGCCTGACACTTGCGTCATCTGCCACCCTTTCTTCTCCGCACCCAACCATTGGTATCAAATTTAAGCCACCGGGTCAGATTTCTTGCGGGGCTGGCGTTGCGTGATTTCACACTTCTATTATCCAAAGGCCTGGGTGCTGGTCTAATCGTCGTGAATCACCATGGGAGTCTTCCGATCGCGAGGTCGCAGTGATTCATGCGCCTCTCGGCTGTCTCCACGCCGCTCCTCTCTGGAAAGTGTGGGTCGGGAAGCCATTGACGTTCCATTCGAGCACGCAAACGGCGGCAGTCTTCCTCGAACTCTGGGAATTGAATCCTCGGGGTCTGGCGGAGGCAGTTATAGGACCCCGTCTCGCTCCTTTTATCACCGTTCCTTCAACCATTCCCAAGGTGCGATCTCTCGAGGCTTGAACTTCAAAAAAGATGTACTCAGAATACTAACCAGCTAACTTAGATCCCGCTCACTACTCATCCCATGGCCTCCGAGAGCAAACGGCCGAGCTGGCTTCCTTTGCGTTGTCGCTCAATGGAAGCTCTTCTCCGCAGGAACGAGTGACGCTTCCCCCGTCTCTGGACATCTTTCATCCGGCATCGCAGCCTAATGCTGCTTCTTCTTCTTCTTCCTCGTTTGCCTCTCCTGCATCGCCGGCTGATACTGTAGTTCCTGAAATGCCGGTCCCTATTGACATCACATTGCTTCCCAGCCCGACCACGAGACCTTCGGTCCTGACCGAGATGATCCGGAGTCCTCCCGACTACTCTAATAGTGACCGAGATCACCGAGGCAGCAATGCATCAAGGCAAGAATCTAGTGATGGGAGCGGAACTTCTAGGGCAACCCCGACTTTGGCAGCCGACGTACAGGAGGTTCCGGTGAGCGAACGAACATCTTTGCTCCCCAAGTCATCGCAGTCAACAACATCTCGTAGCTACGGAGTCGCAGAAGACGTCGAGATGCAGGATGTGGCAGTCAAGCAAAGGCCTAATGCATTCCATAATGCCCTCTCAAATGCGACCTTTTTTATTCGGGTGTTGAGCAACCCGAAATCATGGGATAGGCGGACGTTGTGGGAGAGGGGGATCGTTGAGCCCGTTAGCCTTCTTCCGTCCGTGTTCCTCGGCCTCTTGCTCAATATTCTCGATGCTCTCTCGTACGGAATGATCCTGTTCCCCTTGGGTGAGCCTATTTTCTCCGAGCTGGGGTCGGACGGGATCTCGATGTTCTACGTCAGTACTATCATCGCCCAATTGGTCTTCTCCTGTGGAGGGTCTATCTTCCGTGGTGGTATAGGTAGTGAGATGATAGAAGTCGTTCCCTTCTTCCATCAAATGGCTTTTACCATTCTTGCGCGCGTTGGTCCGGATAACCCAAAGTCGGTTTTGGCCACCTGTATCTTGGCCTTTTCCGTTAGCTCTGTTTTAACAGGGATAGTGTTCTTCTTGATGGGAATGTGTGGGCTGGGCTCTTTGATTGGATTCTTCCCCAGACATATCCTGATCGGCTGCATTGGTGGCGTTGGCTTCTTCCTCATGCAGACCGGAGTGGAGGTATCGGCTCGACTGCCAGGGTCTCTTGAGTATACACTTCCCACGTTGCAAAAGCTCTTCCAGTTGGATACTGTATTTCTTTGGATAACTCCAGTTGTGCTTGCGGTTGGTCTACTTGTTTTAAAGCGTTTTGTGCGTTCGAATTTCTTGGTGGGTGGCTATTTTATCGGCGTAGCTGTCATTTTTTACGTTGTCAAACTAAGCGCGCGAGTGCCTATGGATGCACTGCGTGACAGCGGGTGGGTGTTTGATGCACCATCGTCGTCTAACCCCTGGTGGCATTTCTATACGCTTTATGGTGAGTCGACCTACACCGATTTCGAGCTATCCAACTTCTGACATCCGCAGACTTTGCCGCTGTGGATTGGACTGCACTTGTGGACACCATTCCCGCCATGTTTGCTCTCACATTCTTCGGAGTGCTTCATGTTCCTATCAACGTTCCGGCCCTTGGAATATCCACAGGTGAGGACAACCTGAACGTGGACCGTGAGCTTATGGCTCATGGGGTAACCAATGCGCTGTCAGGGTTTGCAGGCAGCATACAGGTAGGTTTCACTTTTTTTTTTTTTTTTTTTGCCCAGCATATACTGGCGCATTCGCTAATTTGGCGGCCTAGAATTATCTTGTATATACCAATAGTCTGCTGTTTATTGACAGTGGGGGTAATAATCGTCTGGCGGGAATCATCCTTGCGGCTGCTACCGGGGGCATTCTTCTCATCGGCCCAGTGATAGTTGGATTCATCCCGGTGATGGTCGTGGGGGCTCTCATATTCATGCTGGGCATCGAGCTGATGCAGGAGGCGTTGGTGGATACTTGGGGCAAGTTGCACCACCACGAATATGCGACAGTAAGTTGGTTCAATGATAGCTCATCGAACTTGCTGGCTAACTGAAGGAGGTTGTCATCATTGTCGTGACAATGGGGGCTTGGGATTTCGTCGTCGGCATCTTTATCGGTATTATCCTGGCCTGTATGAGCTTTGTGGTCCAAACATCGCGCAAGTCGGCCATCCGAGCCACGTTCTCGGGCAAGATTACAGGCTCTACGGTCAGGCGGCCCCCTATCCAACAGCGATTTCTGAGAGAGGCAGGCCAGCAGACCCTCATCACCAAGCTTGGCGGCTATCTGTTCTTCGGAACCATTGTCAATGTCGAGAATACCATGCGTGGTCTTATCGAAGAGGAGTCATTCAACAGACGCCCCATCCGGTTCCTGATTCTGGATTTCACTCGAGTGTACGGTATGGATTTCTCGGCAGCCGAGGCCTTCACCCGCATCAACCGAGTGCTCCACAAGCGAAACGTGCAGGTAATCCTTTCAGGGCTGGATGTACAGGGCGACGTGGGCCGCAGCCTCCAAAACGTCGGGCTTTTCACGCCTGAGAACGGCGTGGAGATCTTCGAAGATCTCAACTCGGCTCTTGAATTCTGCGAGAACGACTACCTCAAGGTATTCTACAGCCATCGCGAAGCCCTGGTGAAGAAGAAAGCATCGCCGGCCTTCCTGGAGGTTCCTGCCGCCCATGGTACCCCCGAGATGCACGACACTATCGTGAGCTCGCCCCGTCACCGGTACCTGCAGCAGGCTGCGACCACGACCCTTCACGAAGACGAGACGGCTGTGACCGTCCCGTCGGCATGGTCCGCGATGCGTCAGCCCCTGCCTCTCCTGCTGCAGACCTTCCAGGGGCTGAGCCAGCGGAACGAGGACTTTTGGTTCTCGGCATGCGCGTATTTCGCTCGCGAATGCTATAGCGCGGGCACGATCCTGTTCGAAGAAGGCGACGTGCCTCAAGCATTCTATCTCCTGGAGTCGGGCATGCTCCGCGCAGAGTACGAATTACCCCAGGGGCGGTATTTCGAGCTCATCGTGGCGGGACGACCTTGCGGCGAGCTGCCGTTCTTCAGCGAGACCCGACGGACGGCGACCGTCAAGGCGGAGCAGGACTGCGTGGCCTGGTGTCTGAGTGCCGCCAAATGGCAGGCCTTGCGGGAGACGGAGCCGGAGGTTGCGCGGGAACTCCTAACGGTCAGCCTGAAGTTGACCACGGAACGCATGGACAGTATTACCTCGTGAGTGTAATCCTTCGGTCGATCAGAACCGGCGCGCTAACCTGATTTGATAGTTACGTTCTTACGACAGCAGCATGAATGATTTGCATGACGGATCGCGTTGATTGGGAGCGAGAGGGGGAAGTCTGAGTCTTCCGTTGCATAATGATCGAGTCGATCTAGCGGCCATTTGAGCGTTTATCTGTATTGGAGTGTTATTATAGGTTGGATGGGTTTTGGTTACAGCATGACGATGTATGCCTTAGCGAGAGAACTACTCTCTGTACGAAGGATCAGTCATGAGGCATCATGCAAGATGATGCCATCGCACACATGACCGGCGAAAAGCGTCAGGTGGTCGCGTGCGGGGGATCTGATTGATCAATTTACAGAGGCAATAATAATTAACCTGACATATGATTTGTACCCGTACCAGAGTGTACTCTGTATAGAAGTGATGGCCGTGGACTGACTCCACAATGGGTCAGCGTCTTCCCTGGTCTGTTTTCTTCAGGTTGCAGTCAGTACCGTTTGTTACCAGGGCGGCTATCGGGATGCGACAGACCATCCGTTCTTGCCCTCCAGAGAAAAAGAGAGAGCGGCACTCGCTTAGCGCCGGGCAACTGCCATGGCGCCATCTGCGATCTGCCAGCGGAAACCTGACGATAAGTCAACGGGGGACGGAGTACAGAGTACAGAGTACGGGGAATTAAGGGCGTTAAACAATAAACACTAAAAGGATTAATTGGATACTACTGACTTTTTCTGGAAGAAGGACTCGGCCGCCCGTCCTCCGATGAAACGGGCGGCGTCGCAATCCGAGTCCAGAATCCAGTGAATCATCCAGCAGAGGCCAAGCCAGCGATCATCAGACGGGCGCGATCGATGGGCGTCTGATTGGGCGGCGCGTCGGGGTCGAAACGGTCTATGAAAAGGGGTGATCGTCAGAGTATGAGGAGATTACTTGTATGGTTGTATATCTATGGTGCATACTCTGTAATCTCATGGATTTATATAAATCATGGTGGATAGATGATGAAGGACCGAACCACTTACAGAGTAGTTACAGAGTACTCTATCTTCTATCCCATACTCCAAGTACTTCCCTTCATCTCCCAGGTAGTAATTCAGGAGATAACTCCCACCCAAACTAATAGGGCTGCCGCACAATAGCGCCGTCCAAGTGGGGCCTGCAAGCATCCACTTCGACTCGAGGTTTTTTTTTTTTTTTTCTCCTTTCTACTCTGTAACTCCGGTACTCTGAGAGTAGGTGCCCGGTACTCTGTACGTAACCGATTTCTCGAGGGGTTACACCATCCAATCACCCAGACCGGGAAAAAAAAAAAAAAAAAAAGGATTCCCAGAGTTTCGCATTTCTTCAAACGAGAACGGGAGACTGAGACGGAGACTGAGACGGAGACTGAGACTAGGTTCTGTGGACGAGAGAAATCTTAAAAACTAGAATCTTCCATCTACCATTATCGTACGGTGCCAACCAGAGTTATCGGAGGAATAGGATGAACCCTCGCCTACTTTGTAGGTAAATAAGTAATTAACATTAATAGGGAGGGCGGTGATGGAGGGGCACGCGCCCATCTGGTTGGTCCCGTGCCAGTCACGGGGCCTGTCGTTTTGGGCCGTCCACGGACCACGAGACTCTGATCTATTCTACTCTACTATGTACTCAACTCTGTCGAGGTACTCTGCTCGTGCTCGGTAGTTCGGTGTTCAGGTAGTTTCAGGTAATGAGCTCCTACCTTAGGAGTAGCTCCCCTGAAGTTGGGTAGTATTACTCTGGATTGCTAGGTCGGTTCTGTTTTTTTAGCATCCGTGCGAGGAAAAGACCAGGGGGTTAGTCTGGTTAGTCTGATTAGACTGGTTACTGACTGACGGACAGGGAAGGGAAGGGGCGAGAATCGAGATCATTGGTGAATCAGGGGTGCAGTTTCTGGTCGGTTTATTTACTTGTTGATCTTGTTTTATTTATTTTCTTTGTATATTTGTTCCTACAGTACAGTGTACGCAGTACGTAGCATATACGCATACAAATATTATATGTTAACCTATCCTCTGTAAGCAGGAACAAACGTGGAATCCGTTGAAGATTCATTCATACGAATTAGTCTTCTACAAATTCTGGTTCTCTACTCTCTAGTAGTACATGCAGACCCACCGGGATGATCTGAAAAGGGGACCACGGTTCCAACCCGAATGGGCGGCTGGAGTTCCCACCGCGGTGAGTAGCTGTCCTACAGACCTTTCAGTTCCTACCGAGTCTCCTGGGACGATGCTACTCCAGTGACGGGGATTTTAAATAATATGTTGGATAACTACCTACTCTGTCCTCCGAGTACTCTGGAGAATGCGGATGTCAGCAGAAAGAAGGGTCACATGATCGTCCACGGAATACTCTGTCTGGATTTCGCGAGAGGGGCCCGTTAGTTTAGCTAATCTGCACGACCGGTAGGGAGCTACGTAGCTGTCATAGGCACCGAGTAGTGTCCGTCTCCTTTTTCTTGTTGATAGGGGTTGTGGAAATTTAAAATGATTTTCCCTTTCATTTATTTATTTGTCTTTTTGGTCTAATTTAGTCCCCATTTCTTTCGTGTTCTAACCCCGTCTGGGTAAATTGACCAGCGTCGAGGAAAATTCTGCACGATCATGGCGGTTTCGTGTTTGCCATGGATGATTTGTTGACAGTACAGAACAAGGAATCTTCTAGGAATACCTCCCTACCAAAAGTACGTACCTCCCTACGAGGGAGCTACTACTGTACTTTGGAATACTACGGAGTACTGAGTAGATAGATCCTCGGTAGATACGCAGGTATATGCGTATGTCAGTAGTACCTCAGTATCCCGGACTCTGTACAAGATGGGGCCACCCCCTAAAGTAAAAATAAAATAAAATAAAATAAAAACAAAGAAAGAAGCAACCTTGGAAAGAACGACCCACCCTTTCTGTCTAGGCCGCCCTGCAGCTCCTTTCCTTCCTCGTCCGGCGTCCGCTGCATTTCTGGTTTTCGAGCGAGGGTTAATGCCAATGCGAATCGGTTCTGCCATCTGCTCCCTCCTTTCGCCCCTGCTCCGGCGCGGCCTCGTGTTTTTTTCTTTTTCCCGTCTTCCCTCTTTTCTTCTCTTCCTTTTCTTCTTCCTCTCTCTCTCTCTCTCTCCCTCTCTCTTCCTTCCTTCCTTTCTCCCATTCCATTCCATACCACCGCGCTTCCTCCAACCCCTTTTTACCTTTCGTTGTGATACCCGAGCTCTTCTGGCCTCTCGTGCTTAGGAAGCTCTTGTTTCTTGTTGAGATACCCCCCTCCCTTTCAGAGATACCCTGCTCGAACCTTAACGCCCACTTTACGAAGCTCCGCCAGCTTCCCTATTACCATCTATTTTAATCATCCACTTATTATAATTACTACCTAATCAACATGTCTGACGTCCAGAAGCCCGTCGAGGAGACCCCCGCCGCCGCTCCTCCTGCTGCTGCTGAGGCTGCTCCTGCCACCGAGGCGCCCGCCGCTGCTGAGCCTGCCGCCACGGAGGCTCCTGCTGCTGAGGCCCCCAAGGACGCTACCACCGAGAACACCGAGGCTGCCCCCGCCGCCGCTGCTGAGGACAAGAAGGAGGATGTCCCCGCTGAGCAGCCCAAGGAGGAGGCGAAGAAGGAGGAGGTGACCCCTGCGTCCGAGGGCGTGCTCGGCCACAAGGCCCCCGGTCTCGTCAAGTAAGCGCGTTCGCATACTCATAAGTGTTGGTGGGGTTTTGGTCACTAACTTTCTGGTTTTCAGGGGTCTGCGCTTCTCCAAGCGTTTCTTCTACTTCAGCGAGGAGGCCGTCGAGGCCAAGAACCTGTCCGTGTTCCACCAGAACGAGAAGCCTGCCGTTGCCAACCCCATTGCCGCCTGGGCTAGCCAGACTGGCAAGGGCCTGCTCTTCTTCACCAAGCGCGCCGAGGACAAGCCCATTCCCGCTGGTATCTTCAACTTGGTTCGTTCTTTGTCGCGCAACAGGGGGTGGTGAGAAGTCGCTAACAGCTTGCAGGCCGATGTCTCCGACGTGACCAAGGAGGGCAGCAACGAGTTCCTGTTCAAGGTCAACGGACACAAGCACACCTTCCAGGCCTCCAGCGCCACCGAGCGTGACAGCTGGATCGCCGCCCTTGAGGCCAAGACTGCCGAGGCCAAGGCCGAGAAGGAAACCATCACTTCTAGCGAGGGCTACAAGGCTGAGCTTGAGAAGCTGAGTGAGTGCTCTCTATACAACATGTGCGCAAAGTGGCTCGATGCTAACAACTCCCACAGCCAAGCCTGCCGCTGCCGCCGCCGCCGCTAAGCCTGCCGAGAAGGCCGCTGACAAGCCCGCCGAGGCTAAGGAGGAAGGCAAGAAGGAGGATGCCGCTCCCGCCGAGGAGAACAAGGACAAGACCACCGCCAAGAGCCGCTCTCAGTCCCGCAAGAGGACCAGCCTGTTCGGAACTCTCCTTGGAAAGAAGGAGGAGGCTGAGGAGAAGAAGGAGGAAAAGAAGGAGGAGAAGGCCGAGGAGGCTAAGCCCGCCGAGGTCTCCACCGAGGCTCCCGCTGAGGCTGCTGCCCCCGCTGCTGAGGGATCTGAGGGTATGTTGACGCTATAAAAACCGATGGGTAAACGAGGATACTAACCTTCTGTAGCTGCTCCTGCCGCCCCTGCTACTGAGACTGAGGCTACTCCTGCTGCCCCCGCTGAGGCTGCCGAGAAGAAGGACGACAAGGAAGAAAAGGAGGAAAAGAAGGAAGACAAGAAGGAGGAGAAGAAGGCTGAGAAGTCCAAGCGTACCTCGCTTTTCGGTAACTTCTTCCAGAAGGTCACCAGCCCCTCTCACGAGAAGTCGGAGAAGGAGGCCACCTCCCCCGCCGAGACTGCTGTCGCCAGCACTGCTCCTCAGCTCGACAACCCTGTCGAGGAAGCTGCTGTGAAGCCCATCGAGCCCGAGAGCGTCACCGCCCCTGCTGAGGGTGAGGCCGCCAAGGAGACTGCTCCCGCTCAGTCCCCCGCCGCGGAGACCCCCAAGGACAAGCGCCGCACCTCTTTCTTCGGTAACTTCGGCAAGAAGAAGGGTGACTCTGACAACGAGGGTACCGACGGCGAGTCCAAGCCCAAGGGTAACAAGCTCGGCGGTCTCTTCCGTAAGCCCAGCAAGGCCGTGAAGTCTGAGACCCCTAAGGAGGCCACCGCCACCGAGACCGAGACTAAGCCCGAGACTGCTGCCCCTAAGCAGGAGACTGTGGAGGAGTCTCCCGCCGAGGAGAGCGCCAAGCCTGCTGAGGCTCCTGCCACCGAGGAGTCCAAGCCCGTCAACGTTTCTTCCACCACCGCCCCTGTCCAGGCTGCTGCTTGAAACCGTGCCGAACGGGTCGTTGAGTATGAGCGATGGTGGACCTAATTTGTTCCTGTCTCCATCCTCTCTGCTCACATCGTCACCTTGCGTGGCGGTTGAAAGAAAAAAAATGAATTTGAAAACCGAAAAGACGAAAAAAAAAAAAAAAAAAGGATCATGCTTTGTTTGTTGATCTGTTTGTTTTGCGCTGTCGCTTCTTTGGTATCCTTGTTGCAAGGTGTCTGCCGGAGAGTGTCACTGATACCCTGTGTTGCTTTGGCGGTCGTTTCCCGGCCTGGTGTCTCGGCATCAGACCGAATTTCATTCCTTTTATGATATCCGTTCGCGCAAGGGAGGCCCGGGTCGGTCTTGCGAGTTCATGCTGTGCGCCGTCCAAACTAGATTGATACCACTTGTTTTTTTGTTCTGATTTATACTGAGCTTATGTTTGTTTTTCGCCGTTTGATGCTTTTTTTTTTTTTGATACCCTGCTGTGGGAGGAAGGGTGATGAGGTATGGGCCCTGGTACTTAATGTTGGATCCCTCCCACCACTCGGATTGACCGAACTATCGACTTTGGCACGGTATGCTTTGCGTGGTCTTGGTGTGTCTAGCATGCCGATAGTACCATTGTGTCATACCTTGGTTTTTTATAGCATCATAGGTAATAATTAATAGAGTTGATTCTTCGCATGAATTGCTTCCATATAACCTGGCGGATTGTATTGGTTCGAGGGGATCTGCATCTCCACCCCGACCCATGTGGATGCGGTGTGGATGGACGTCAATGGGTTATGGCATGCATATGCCATATGGGCAATGGAGGTCCTAGCCATTGACACGTAGCTCACTAGATGTACCTTATTCTCAGGTCCGACAGGCAGCCATCGCTTGGCTTGGATTCTAGTCTAGGGGTACTACAGTATGCCGTATCGTGGCTTTCTGAATCAATCAAGCATAATGCCATTTGCGACCATCATAAATCGAGCGGAATATTTCGAATAATGTTGAATAATTGCTTGCCAACTGTCTAGCAGTATATAAATGGGTTTTTGTACTAGGTCTTCTCAAGATATACTATGTAGAACTATCCTCGAGTTTGGGTGCAGTACATGTACAACCGCAATATATTGAATGATAATGATATATAGTTAACTACCTAAGTAGAAACCAGTCCCACTCCTCCAACACCAAAAGTACCGTACATGCACTTCTTTATCACATGCTCAACCCCCTCCCCCCCCCAACCTAACAAAAGAAAAGACCAGACAGAATCAAGCATAGCAGGGTCCAAAGACCAAACAACATACACATAGATACCTAGCCCGATGGCTTAGAAATCGCGATTTGCACGCGGCTCTAGAACCAGTCCATTAATAATGTCGTCGTCTGGCGTTGCGCAAAGCCAGATGCAGAGAGAAGGAGAATACGTCATTAGCAAGATCATCCTCTGCAAGGCAATCAATCATCGATCATGGGATCAGATCAGAGGAGTACGAGTACCCCGGGCGTACGGTATGGGGGTGCTACTTTATTAGGCTAGATGTTGAGTTGGAATGGATTGGATCACATCTTTACGCTGTACAGAGTACTGGGAGCTTGGATCAGGAAAAGAAAATATTGATCGGAGCTTGAGGGCCATTCTTTGGTGATAATCAATACTGCATTCATTCCTATGCTTGTGTTGGTGCTTGTTTGTTCGCTACCTCCGTACCTGGCACGTACCAACTAGGGATCGGAAGCCACCTCCACGGCAAAACCCGAGCGAGGAATGCGCCCCCCGTCGCAATTCACATTCCGCGAGAATTTAACTCGGAGCCAGCGCCGACTTCGCAGTCTTTCTTTCTTTTCTTTTCTTTCTTTCTTTCTTTTTCTTTTTTTTTTTCCCATTCTTTTTTTTCCAAGACACGTTCATGTGCCCACTGCCATCAGAACAGTCCGTAATGCCAAATTGCCAACCTCCGCAAATAAGAAACAAGATTGCGATTTCCAAGATCGGCCGCATTATTAATTGAAAAATCCGCACCACGACGAGGGGTCCTCACTAGCACCTGTGTCCTCCAGCCACTAGACTGGACTATCAAATTCCGGCGGTTAATTCTCTCAAATGCCAAACCTTGGTTGTTGCCATTTTGGCAGGCTAAAGGAGCCTAAAGTTGGGACGGCGCTCTTAGGAGAGGGGGGGCCAGTAACCGTGGTTGGTTTCATTTTTCGTATTGCTTTTGCGGTTTCCACCCTCGTGGAAAGAAAGGGTGGAAGAAAATTTTTTGCTTCCGGAGTACCCTTTCGGAGTACCCTTTCGGAATAGACGATCGATCCATAGATAAGAGTTGAGGGTCTCCGCGGTCGTTAAACGAGGTCGGGCCGGGCCTGTATTAATAATGGGATTTGGTGATCAGAGATTCCATGTGTCTTTTCATTTGAGGATCGAGTAGGTACTCTGTACGAAAGTACTGGGGGATGGGGGAGGGAGAGATTAATATACTGCGTAGTTAGTGACTTGTTAGTGGTATAGTCATATTGGGATGTCAAGTCCTCTCCGGCTTCGGAGGAATAATTGCGACGGTGGTGAGCCTGCGGTGAGCCTGAGGAATGAGGATTGTTGGTCAGCTTGTCGGGAGGATTCCGTAACCCCAGAGCCCTGGAGCCGATCATCTCGGGTTGCGCAGACACCTCGTAATTCGTATGCACGGCGATGGGTCAACCTGCGGACATTCCGGGCATCAATGTCAATTGGCAAGGGGGGAGGAATCTCGCTTGACAAAATCCCAGAGCACGATAATTGTTGAACCTGGCAGGCTGAAAGAGTGAAAAAGGTGGGCAAGGAGAAGAAGAGGGCGGAAGGCACGGAACCCCCCTTACCCGACCGGGTTTGGCGCTGCGCCCTTCGACAACACCAACGTGCTGAGTCAGCAGCCCACTGGAGGCTCTGGCTGCGCTCGCGACGCTCCCAAAGCAGTCCCCGACAGAGGCTGTGCCCGCGACAGGCGCAACGGGCAATGGGCCCCAGGCTGACGCCTACCAGCGCAGGCGGACTGCAGGCGGGCTGCAGGCTCCTTATTGGACAATTCCGGCTGAACGGGTTTCATCCTGCAGTCCCAGAGTCCCAGGCACGGGAATGCCTGGGGCAGCACCGGGGCGACGGGGCCAATCCGCCGCGGCGAAGGTGTGACTCACACCAGCTGACCGCGTCGGCTCTACGCCTGGCCTCGATCCGGTTAGCCCGACAGGCGGCGCGGCCCCCCGCCCTGATTGGCTGCCAGGCGGGCTGCGGGCGCACATTCGAGCGTTTAAGAAGTGCCTGATTCCCCGTCGCTGCCTGGCGCTTTTCTCTTCCCTTTCCCCCTGTTCTTTGTCTCCATCTTCCATCTATCTTTCTCCTTTTTTTTCTCTATTCCATCCCCCCTCACCACTTCCCCATATCCTGTCTCCGACTGCCCCTAGATTAATCGCGGACATCCGCCACCATACATTCTCATTTTGACCAAGACCTTTTCCTCCCGCGCTTGTTGCAAAATGGCCTTCTAAATCCGTCTAACGGAAAGAGCCCGTCTTTCTCATCCGAGACAGACACCATAGATCCTCAACGGACCTCGTCTTTTACCTTCTCCCCTCTTCTTTCTTCTTCAGAGTCTCCTGTCCCAGGACCTCTGAACTTCAGCAGCGCACCGCGTAGCTCAAGTTCCCCGAACACTATTTCTTCGTTCGACGTCACGTCGTTCAACACGGATAACCTCCAGCAACCATGGCTTCCAACACCCCCGCCCGCACAGCCTTTGGCTCAGATTTCGAATTCCAACGACAACAACAACGACAGCAACAGCTCCCCGCAGGAGGACTTTGTTCTGTATCCCCCTCGTCCCCAGCCTCGACCCAGGGACTCTTTGGCTCCAACCCCTAGATTAGCTGCCTACCATCCATTTCTGGTTCGTTCCGGGCACCTTCCTCGACGACAATCTTCCAGTTTGCAGCAGCAGCAGCTCCAGTACCAGCCGCAGCAGCCGCAGTCACGGCACTTTGCCAGTTCGCCGGTTCAGGTACCTCGTGTGGCCAGACTTGCCTCGCAGTCTACCGGGTTCCATCAGTCTTTGTCTCATCGGTCTAGTCCCTCCAGTCGGAAGCACCTTTTGCGTGTTCACGCCGCGTCCGTGGCTTCGAATTCCGCGCCGAATTCTGCCCCTTTGAATCGTCCACCCGTCCCTTTGTTTCACAGTCCCGCCCATCTTTCGTATTATCAAAACCAGCAGTCTCAACCGACGTATCATCGTCGCATGATGTCGACGCCCAACATGGCTCAGGGTAAGCTTGCGATCATCTCCTCTGAGCCGTTTCTATTCCTCGAAGAGACCCAGGCTAATTCCGTAGATCTTCCGGATCTCTTTGATTTCCCGTCCGACCAATTCGGCACCGACTTCGAGCTGTCCATGCTCTCGCCCCAGCAGATCCCTACCGGCATCATGGCCCCCAAGGAGTCCATGGCAGATGCCCCTCCGGGGACCATCTCGCCCAAGGATTTGCTCATGGATGCCTCGGCACCCCCGTCTACTTCTTTCACCGACCTCAGCACGCCTTCGTTCGAATCGCCAGGCTACTTCAGCCAAGACACTTCTCCCATGTTCGCTACCGACATGGAACTGGCACCTGGACATGAGGAGTGGGATTCTCTCTTCCCTACTCAAGATACTTTCTCTACCATGCCATTCGACTCGGCTACGTTGGACATTGCTTCCGCTGCCGTCTCCAAGCCTAAGCAGGAAGAAGAGGTGTCCGTGTCTTCTCCCAAGACACGGTCGCCTTCGAGTGCTCCGTCGCCGGCTTCCTCTCGCCCGGCAACCAAGCCCTCTACCGTTGCCGGTGTGAATGCTCGTCAGCGCAAGCCTTTGCCACCCATCAAGTTTGATTCGGGCGACCCTGTCGCCATGAAGCGGGCTCGTAACACTGAGGCTGCCCGAAAGTCTCGTGCTCGCAAGCTCGAGCGGCAAGATGACATGGAGCGCCGTATTGCTCAGTTGGAAAAGTCTCTTGAGGAGGCCGAACAGCGCGAGCAATATTGGAAGGCTCTGGCCCAAGCTCAGAGCAACGCTTGAGGTGAAAAGAAAAATATAAAAAAGCAGAAAAAAAAAGTCGGTTCTGACTATGTCTTGTGATAGCGTTGTGTATCATGCTGTATCTGGTTTTGGTTTATTTTATGGGATTGGTTCTGTGGTGGGCGGGGGCTTGGATGCCTCTCGTCAACCCCCCCATTGTCAGTAGTAGCAGTTGGATCCAGAATTCGGATTTGCCGACGTTGACGCTGCTGACGGGGTAAAAAGTTTTCTTTTTGTCTGGCCCTGGTCCACGGGCCCATGTTTTGCTATTGATATTTTTCTATTCTTACCACTGCCCTGTCTACGACGGGTATTTTGTGCTTTATTATTTTTTTTTCCTATGTTGGCCGGTTCTGATGTCTCCTTGCGCAGGATTGACTCGTGGCCTTTTATTGTACTCTTTTGGCTTGTTTTGGTAATAATGGGCTTGATGTTGCTAATTATGTACTCCCTAAATTGCTGAATCTGATTCATGTTGCCAATATATCTGCCAGACATAGCCTTGTAGCACCTTCCGTATCCTGATCTCCCCGATCGATTATCAGATAACCATCAGTAGTCACATGACCCAATCGATGGAGGGGTCCTGCTGAGTCAGCCAGCTGCCCCTCCATTCGGCAATGCGCTAGGCCCTGTAGGGAAGGCGGAGGGCCTACGTCACCTCCCGAGTAGGCAAGGAGCAACACGAAATCAGTCCACAAGTCACAACCTGCTCGAACAAGGTTGTCCGACGGGCTCTGTCTGTGTGCGCTTTTGTTGGCCCTCTCCCCCTTTCCCCACGTCGCACTATCTTTTCTGTTCTCTTTCTCCTTCCGCTTCCCCAACCCCTTCTTGTTCAGCGGTGCCTTAACTCAAGTATCGGAGAACTTTCTTCCCACTCACTCCTGCTCGTCCATCATGCGACACAATCTGTGCCACCTGCCCAATGGGCAACTCTTCACCGTCACACCGGTGTTTAGTGGCGTCATGTTCAAGTCGAAGGATGCGCATACCAGCAGCTCGATTTTGCCTCCGGGCTGGAATATCGTCCTCTCCACCAAACACCACAGCGACCAACCTTCCAAGGATGTAGAGGGGAGCAAGGGACCGGAGGACCGAGAGACCGACGGCACCGAGGGAAAATTCACCTCTCCAACCTTGAGAGATGACAGTCTCTATCTCTCCTACATGGTCAATCCCTCGGACAGTGACTACAAGCCACCCACGTCGCCGACTCGTCAGATTGCCATGATGCTCTGGGTCACCCTGTGGTGGTACTTCCACGAACCGGAGCCGAACCCGCATATGCAAACGGAGGCGTCGGTTAACACGCCCCCATCGGGACGACCGAAGGGTGATTGGCGCATCTACCTCAGGCGGGAGGGGATTTTTCAAGGCCGCAATCTGCTGCAGAAGCTGGAGCGAATGGGCATCATTAGCAGCGAGGCGTCTTGCGTCGGCGCTGACCCGTCGGACCAAGACATCTGGGGCTCGATGTTTGTGAGCCGACGCTCGTTCTGGCAACTCGATCCCCGTTTGTTTCTCTTCACCCTCACTCCGCAGTCCTCTGCACACACCTTCTCCCCTGCGCGCAACAGTATGTATCTAGCCGAGTCTCACGCCACCTCGGGGGAGGCCCTAGCCCCCTACGCACCCAATGAAGGGCCGTATGCCTCGGGGAGTCATCTTCCAACGTACTTCCCGCCCCCGCCCACCCAGTACACCTTTACAAACGGCGTGCGGCATCCTGTACGGCCCAAGCCGCCTCACCAGGGCGAGGTGTTCTACGTGCGGTACATTCCCAGCGTGCAGCAGTACTTGTCCTTCCGGGTGCCTTCGTTGCCTTCTGCCAAGACGAAAGGACCGGCTCCGGCGCAGGCTGACGGTCCGTCCGACCTGGACCTTCTGCACAAGTGGATGAATGACCCTCGGGTGAATGCGTCTTGGGGGGAGGGCGGTCCAATCGCCAAGCAGGAGGAGTTTCTGCGGCACAACCTGAGCAGTCGGCACAGCTTCCCGGTGATTGGATGCTGGGACGGCAAGCCGTTTGGATACTTCGAGCTTTACTGGGTCAAGGAGGACCGTCTGGGCCCACTCATCGGGGGAGCAGGCAACTACGATCGGGGCATCCACCTGCTGGTGGGGGAGCAAGAGTTTCGAGGAGCCCACCGAGTTGCGATCTGGCTCGATGCGTTGGTGCACTGGTGTTGGCTGTCGGATCTGCGCACGGAGACCGTCATGTTGGAGCCACGGGTGGATAACATCAAGTGAGTTATTTCCGTGGTGTGGCAGATTTTTGGGTCTGTTGAACGTCGCTAACAACGCACCTTAGGGTCATTGAGTATCTCCAGCGATCGGGCTTCTACAAGGAAGGTGAGGTTACATTCCCACATAAGCAGTCGGCCGTCATGAAGATTAAACGGGATTCGTGGGAGGCGCCGGCCGTGTAGGAAATTGGGTGGCAAAGGACTTGTACATGACCTGACGAATTTTTTATTTTATTTTATTACATGTACACGAAAAAGGAAAACTGGAAAAGGGAAAAATGGCAACGCAATATCTCTTGGGTGTCTGCGTCTGTGCCATCCCACCTGTATCTAATCCATGTCGAGGAATTCAGCTGAGTTGGCGGGTCTAGACCGGCGGGTGACCTAGACTGTGGTATATTAAACCGTGCTGTTCCTCCCTCCTCCTCCATCTTCTTCTTTCTTCTATTCATCATCTTCTTTCTTTCTGTTTCTTTTCGGTGTTTATATATACCCACCTTCCGTCTCAACTCTTTTCTCTTCAGCTACTGTCTCTCTCCAGTGTATATATATAGGGGGGGGGGGGGGGGGGGGGGGGGGGGGGGGGGGGGGGGGGGGGGGGGGGGGGGGGGGGGGGGGGGGGGGGGGGGGGGGGGGGGGGGGGGGGGGGGGGGGGGGGGGGGGGGGGGGGGGGGGGGGG
>JAPDKQ010000134.1:0-57423 GCA_027569665.1 Aspergillus bridgeri | reverse complement strand
CAGAAAAAGCTGATTTTATGATAGTGTGCCTTGTAATAAATTTGATAATACAGATTCCGTTAAAATAGGTACATTCAATTGTTGGGCTTTTTTTAATTTAGAGCCAGGGGAATCGCCAGCAACTAAATACGTTGTATTTTTGGATACTTGTGAGGTTACTTGCGCACCTTTGTTTTGTAACATCGCGCTGATTTCATCACGTGTGCCGATATTAAGTGTGCCTGTAATAACAAAAGTCTTACCTTGCAGGTCTGTCGATTGAGTTGTTTTTGTTTCTGCCCAATGTACGCCGCGTGTTTTTAGGTTTTTAATAATGGTTTGATGTACAGGAAGGTGAAAAAAAGTATGAATCTGCTGAGCGACAATAGGCCCAATATCAGGGATCGCTTCGAGTGTTGTTTGATTTGCTTGCATAATAGTATCCAAATGAACAAACTCATTGGCCAATTTCGTAGCCGTTGTGATGCCCACGGATGGAATGCCTAAGCTATATAAAAAGCGGGGAAGTGTGGTGTGGGTACTATGCTGTATTTGAGCTAATAACTTGGTTACTAACTTAGGGCCCATACGATCTAATGCAAGCAATTGATCGTAGGTTAATGAATATAAATCAGATACATCTTGTACTAAGTTCTGATCAACGAGTTGAGTAATTAATTTCTCACCAAAACCATCAATGTCCATGGCATGTCGACTCACAAAATGCGCGATGTTCGCTTTGCGTTGCGCGGAGCAGAGTAAGTGACCGGTACAGCGAATTGCCGCTTCGCCTTCTGCTTGTAACAAGGGAGATTGACAGATAGGGCAGGCGGTGGGCCATTCAATAGGACGAGTATGTTCAGGGCGTAAATCTTGGCGAACCAATACAATTTCGGGGATAACATCACCAGCGCGTCGGACGATAACTGTGTCACCAATGCGCACATCTTTCTTTTTGATTTCATTTTGGTTATGTAAAGTCGCATTACGAATAGTAGCGCCTCCTACGAAAACGGGCTCTAGTCGCGCAACAGGTGTTAAAACACCGGTTCTGCCTACTTGAAATTCTACTGTATTTAAAGTGGTTTGAGCTTCTTCAGCCGCAAATTTATGCGCAATGGCCCATCTGGGTGCTCTTGCAGATCGACCAAGTGCTAGTTGTGTCTCAATGGAGTTAACTTTATAAACGACACCATCAATTTCATAAGGTAATGTGTGTCGCATCGATTGCAGTCGTTCATAATACAATAAGCATTCTGCTAGTGTATGCGCTGTTTGAATGAGCGGGCAGTAGGGAATTCCCCATTGTGAAAATAAGGCGAGCATTGCTTCATGGGTATGGGCAGGCATGGAGGGGGTGTTTTGTCCATAGCCATGCGCAAAAAAAGACAATGATCTCTGAGCCGTTATCTTAGAATCTAATTGACGTAAACTACCTGAAGCTGCATTACGCGGGTTTACAAAAGGTTTTTCATGCTTTTGTGTTAAGCGCTGGTTGAGTTGTTGAAATGCCGCTGTTGAAAGATAGACTTCACCACGAATTTCAATCCATTCGGGATAATCATTGCCTTGGAGTTTTAAGGGAATATTAGTAATGGTTTTTAGGTTTTGGGTGATGTCTTCGCCTGTAATGCCATCGCCTCGTGTTGTGCCTTGCGTTAATTGGCCTCGTTCATAAAGCAAATTCACGGCGATGCCATCTATTTTAGGTTCGCATATGTACTGTACTGGGTCTTGCGTTTTGAGCCGTCCTTGAAGTCGGTTTGCAAATGCATAGACTTCTTCTGAGCTAAAAGCATTATCTAGAGATAACATGGGATCTTTATGACGTACTGTTTTAAACCCCGTTTGTGTAGGCGCGCCTACACGTTGCGTTGGTGAATCAGTCGTGACAAGTGTTGGATGTTGGGATTCTAATGCCTGTAATTCGCGAAAAAGCTGATCATACTCGCTATCCTCAACTAATGGCGCATTAAAAACATAATAATGTTGGTTATATTTTTGGATCAGTTGACGTAAATGATTAATTTGATCTTGCGGTGTGCTCATATCATTAGTCTTGATGGGTTAATAGGCTGAGTTGTGATTGGTAAGTTTCAATCCGACTTTCTGACAAAACCTCTCGTTTATCATTACAAACTGTACCACCTAAGTGTTGTGCCAATCGTTTAGCGACTTCCAGCATATAGTCAAAAACATCTAATGGATAAGGTGTAGCATCATTTTGCATAAACAAACAAAGACCCGGTAACCGTATGTCTGCGATATGCTCAATGTCAAAATAACCAGGTTCCACAGCCCCAGCTACACTAAATAAAATAGAGTTCGTTTGATCTTTCGCATAAGCATGAAAAATCTGACTATCTCCGTAAATGAGATTTTGATCAATTAAAGCTTGCCATAACGTATAACCATTATAGGTGCTAGGCGCTTCCGCAATGACATATAAGACCGTCAATTCATTGGGTAGTTGAGGAGGGTGGTTACTCGCTACCTTTTTGACAATTGTTTGCTTGGGCGGTTGTTTAGGGGTCGTTAGCTTTAAGGTGTCAAGTCCTGTATTGCGTAAGCTGGGTTCATTGCGGGTTTTAGTAGAAGGGCGTTCTACATTGAGCGATATTGTTATTTGCCTGTAATATTTATGCAAAAACTTCCAGGCCATTTGAAATGGGAAATAAATAAAACTCAAGCTTAAAAAACCAATAAAAGTTATCAATGATAAAACAATTATTAAATAATCAGTACCCATAAAAATTTACTACTTAAATATTTGACGTTTTAAAAAGTCATGGTCATTATAATAAAATATATCGCTTTAATTCATAAAGGGAGTTTAAAAGAGTATAAAGGCTAAAAAGGAAAATGTCTCGGATGATATGCCGCATGCTTACTTTTTATTTTGTACTTAACTTTTAAAAATTATGTCTAATATTGACATAAATGATAGAATTTAATTTATTTTTTTATAAAGGGGGTTAATTAACAGTTTATGAATATGTTGGCTAATGGAAGCATGTATAGTAATACAAAAAAAGGAGAAATAAAGCCACTCAGTGATAACTTAAAAACATTAATGGCCTGGGCTAAGCTAAAAGGTGTAACGCATTTAGTCATTGAGATTGAACGTTTGCTAGCTGAAACAGGCAATACCTCTTTTTTAAGCAGTAAATCACCTTCTCAACCTGTATTGCATCGTATTTGGTCGGGCGAAACGACTAATCCCAAAGTAGAAACATTACGTCCTATTGCAAAATATTTTGGTGTGTCACTTAGTGCTTTGGTTGGAGATGAACCGTTGCCTAATGAATATATTCCAGGTAGTTATAATGCGAATATTACATCGCACCGCAGGATCCCGGTTTTAAAATGGAACCAAGTGTTGGACCTGCCGAATATGCCAAAAACGAATTCACAGACCCGTATTCCTACGCTATTGTCTGAGGTAGACGTCGGGCAGAATGGATATGCTGTTACCATTGAAGATACCAGTATGGAACCTTATTTCCGTAAAGGGACACGTTTAATCGTTAATAGTGACCTACCTCCCCGGAGTGGTGATTTTGTGATTGTGCAAATTGAAGGTCAAAAACAACCCCATTTCAAGCAACTGATTACAGACGGAAATCAAAGTTATTTAAAGCCATTTCACCCTGATTTTAAAGCTTTCCCCCTCGATATTCCTCATCGTTTTTTAGGTGTCGTTGTCCAAACGCAATGGGTTCCACCATTAGAAGCAAGAGAAGTAATCTAGAATGCGCTAATAAAAGAGTGTATAGTGCGCTTATACACTCTTTTATTAACTTCAAGCTTGCATAAAATGCAGTGCTATATCGTGCATGACCCAATCAATGATACAAGCGCATAAAGTTTTTGAGCGTTTTTCCAAAGCTAACCCTAAACCTCTCACCGAGCTAGTTTATCGCACCCCTTTTGAGCTATTAATGGCTGTGATGTTATCGGCACAAGCAACTGACCGCATAGTCAATAAAGTCACAAAAGGTTTGTTCGAAGCCGCTAATACGCCACAAGCTATTTTGGCATTAGGGGAGAATCAGCTAAAAGAATATATTCGTTCTATCAATTTTTACCCCACCAAAGCGAAGCATATGATTAAAACCTGTGCAAAATTGATTCAGGATTATCAAGGGGAAATTCCAAGCAATCGGTGTGATTTAGAATCATTGCCCGGTGTTGGTCGAAAAACAGCAAATATTATTTTAAATATCATTTTTAAGAAACCAGAAATCGCAGTGGATACCCATATTTTTCGAGTATCGAATCGTATCGGGATTGCGAAAGGTAAAACACCTAAAATAGTCGAACAGGCGCTTCTGAAGGTGGTGCCGCCAATGTATTTGCAAGATGCACATCACTGGTTAGTATTGCATGGACGCTATGTGTGTAAAGCGAGACAGCCCCTCTGTGAGAGCTGTCTGCTACGTGATTTATGTCAATTTAAAACAAAATCACTTATTTCACGCTAAGTTAATGCGTTTGAGGTTTGCAATCCGTTTCGCGCAATAAGAAATGGCTGACCAAGGCTGCAATTAAATAGCAAACTGGTAAGATTGCAAAAGCTTTTTGATAAGTCATTAAACTATAGACGGGTTCATGTGTCATGATGTTTAATGATGTTTTTGATCCCCATACCAAGAGAAAGCCAAGCAACGGTTGAAAAATAGCACCGCTTGCAACAACAGCCATATTATTAAACCCAATCGCTGTGCCGGTGAGTTCAGAACGATTATTATCTTTGACCACACCAAAAGCGAGTGCTTGCCCTGTCGCGCCGAGTCCTAATATAAATAAGTTTATATAAAACCATAATGCTGAAAGCGGCCAATAAAGTAAGAGTGATAAACTCACCACACCTAAAAGAGCTGATGCCGTTAAAGGGAGACGTCGTTTTTGTATTTTATCGGACCACCAACCTAACAAGGGGCTACCAATACCCACACCTAACCAAATAATAGCTGCTGCATTAGAGGCGGCTTGTGTATTTAAACCATATGCTTCTTTCAAAAATGGGATGATCCATAATGATACAAAAGCAGTCATAGGTGCCCACACCATAAAGGAATAGATACCAATCCACCACGTCTGTCTGCTTTTGGCGACTTGCACTAAACGTGATAATTCTTGTTTAAGTGAAAATTGCTTAGGCCCAGCTGTTGCATCATCTTGGTGTGGTGTATCTCTTACAATTAACCAGATTAAAAGTGCTAATCCAATGCCGATTACACCAAGACTATTGATGGTAGTACGCCATCCCAACTTATTTAAAATAGGCACTAAAGGTGCTTGACCACCAATGGCACCAATACAAGAAGATAACTGTACAATACCTGTTAATACAGCAAAGTAATGAGGAGGGAACCAATTAGCGGTTAAAACTAACGCGCCAATAAAAGCAAAAGCAGAACCGATACCCATTAAAAAACGGCCAGTTGCTGCTATGCCAGGCCCCATTGCCATACCGAAACAAATGGCACCGATCGCGCAAATTAAAGTCGCTATTGTTAATAAGATGCGGGGACCAAATCGATCAAATAATAAACCTGCCGGTATCTGCATGGGCGTGTAGGCATAATAATAGAATGCAAGTGTTGCACCTAAACCTGCCGGTAATAATCCAAAATCCCGCATTAATTCGCCTGTCATGACGGATGGCGATACTTGTAAAATGAATTCATACAGTAGGAAAGTAGTCGCCAGTGTGCAAATAAAACTCGCTAACCAAAGTGAGGGCGATGAATTTGCTTTGTCTGACAGATGAGTCTGTCGCTGTGACATGATAAACCTCGTATTTAACTAGTGTGAACAACGTAAACTAACAGAGTGGCGCCCGAGGCCGGATTCGAACCGGCGACCTGCCCCTTAGGAGGGGGCTGCGCTATCCAGCTGTGCCACTCGGGCTAATTATTTATAAACCGCTCATTATACGCTATTTATTGTCATTAGGGGATACATATCACGTTTTACTTATAGGCGAGTTTTTAAAGTGTTGAGAAGTGTGCTACGCGCCGTTTGTATATCGTGTACTGCCGACCAATCATATTGTACTGTATAGTGTTTTGCAATTTTATCTATATTACTGACGTCGTCGACAGCTGGGCATAATGCATTATATAGTTTATCTTCTTCTAGTATGATCATAGCTACTGATGGATGTAATATTGCTAAGCGTGTTAGATAGCGTATAGCTTTTTGCGTATGAGATAATAAACATTCACGCAGGGCTTCCGAATGAAAAATCATTTTGGCTACTGCTGCATCCGTTTTAGCAATCTTATATAACGTTTTGCTTGCGGCATAATGGTTTAATAATACATTGTGGAATACAGTATTTTGTAAAATGACTAGCGCATTATCTCGATGCATTAAAGCTAATGTGCTTAACAGTAAAGCACCATCTTGTTTGTTTCTTAGCAGTGGTTGATAAAAGTCTTGATTATTTAATATGAGTATGGCGGCTTCCGAATATTGCCTTGCCAAATTATAGAGCCAATAAACAGCATCTTTTGCAAACAACATAGGGTTATATAGGAAAGCGTTTTTTAACGTAATTAAAGCCGCCTGTGCAGAAGTTTGACTAATGATTTTTAAATATTGAACACCAGCCGCACTATTTAGAAAAAGGTTATAAAACGTTGCTTGCGTTAAAATTAAATGTGCAATTTGGCAATGCGTAGTGGCCAAGTTTGTTAATAAATCAATAGTAAGTAATTGGTGCTTTTGTAAGAAGTTATACAGTCTGACATTAGTTAACACTATAATGGCTGCTTCGGGATAAAGTAGACAAATCTCAATTAAACCATGTGGGTGTATAGATTGATCGTCTTGTATCAATACGCTGTACAGTTCTTGATACGATAGAATAATTTGCGCATTGAGACGTGATTGTTTTGCGGCCTGCAACAAGTAAATCGCTGCTTTTTCTTTGTATAAATTAACAAACTGTAAGAAAATAGGGTACAAGTGATTAACACTAGGGTGGAGCCATAAACACTCTGAACGTACGGCGTAAAGGCACTGACTAAACGCAGTGCGGGGATGAATCACATCACCTTTGGTATCGAATAGCATGTGATATTCTGGTTTGAGTAATTTTTGCCAAATCAGGGGGTCATTGCCCAACTCATAAAAATACCGCGATACGGTACTCAGTTGAATAATATCTTGAGGTTGCTCAAGATAATTGACAATGTGTAATTGTAATTCAGCAGGCAGATTGGAAAAATAATCTTTGTTGGTCAACATACTAAAATCCTTTTTAGTGATGAAAGTTTAAATCAATGAGCTTTCAATGACACCCAATCCATGGTGCCATGTTTTCCATAAAAACTAATTATAACATCTCAAGCAAAGATACGTGATAGGCCGCTTGCTCATAAGGATGAGCTTTTCTTAATGCTTGTAATACAGTATGAATCAGTTCAGGTGCACATACCATCGTAAGTTCGTATTCTTCTACTGTTTCTAACTTGCCATGCGAACCTAAAAAAGGTTGGCTATTCGGTAATGGTTTAAACTGACCTTGCCCTAATGTTTGCCATGCACAGTGCTCATAATGCCCAATTCGTCCCGCCCCAGCTTCAAACATCGCTTGCTTAACTAATTCAATATGCGAAATCGGTACATATACAGTGATTCGATACATGTTTGCCTCGTAAAAATTTACTACTCAGTGCGTACAATTAATATATTCTTCTATCATGATAGTACAGAAAATAAGGAAGTGGTATGAATAGTGGTGAGGTTAGTTTTCAGCAGCTTTAGCCGAATTTTTTATGATTTACCACAGGATGCACAAGAAAAATTGCAAGCTATAAATGAACAAATTGACTGGATAAGATGGAATGTCCCCAGAATACATTAAGCATTAAATCTCAAAACGGGTAACGTCGATCATGATGACGTGCCCGCGCTTACCCCGCCTCAACCTCTGACCCATGTCGATAAGCATTGAAGATCAATCCAACCCCCACGATCAATAACGGAAGCGATAGTAGTTGGCCCATGGTAAGCCAGCCGAATGCGATGAAGCCTATGTTTGCGCCGGGTTCTCTGAAGAATTCTACACCAAAGCGTGCGGTAGCATATCCAGCCGCGAAAATGCCGGAGAGTAGGCCGGTTGGTCTGGGTTTTTTAGCATACGTCCATAGTATGATAAACAATAAAACACCTTCTAATAGCATTTCATACAATTGAGAAGGGTGACGTGGTTGAAAATCAGCTTGCATAAAAATGACACCCCAGGGTGCGGTTGTAGGCCGTCCCCAGAGCTCGCCGTTAATAAAATTGCCTAAGCGACCGGCGGCGAGACCAGGTGGTGTTAAGGGTGCAAGAAAATCAGTTACGTATAAAAATGATTTTTTGAATCGTTTAGCGCCATAATAAGCGGCAATCAAAACACCCAATAAAGCACCATGGAATGACATGCCACCATGCCAAATATAGAAGAGCGAGGCAGGATGTGCCCATAAGTAATCGATATTATAAAATAACATCTCGCCAACACGGCCACCCACCATAATGCCTAGCATGACATACAGGAACAAATCATCAATATTATCATTACTCCAATCACGTACAATGTTTTTAGCTCGATAGATAGCCAGTATTTGACCGACTAACAAGCCAATAACATACATTGCAGCGTACCAATAGATCGCGATGGGTCCCCACGAAAAGATAGTAGGAGGAGTTAGAGTAGTATGTACAAACATTGTAATAGACTGAATATTGAAATGTTAAGTTAAAATAGAATTAAATCCTTTCTTTTTCAAATGTTTTTGAATGGATGTCAATTCAGCTCTGTTTTTAACCGGCCCAATCATAATGCGGTAGACCGTGTGATTACCTTTTTTGATTGGTTTAACGCTGATCGAAGTGTCCAGTATTTTTTTGATAGTTTTTGCATATTGAGAAGCTTTTTTTGAGTTTTGGAAAGCACCTACTTGTAGCTGTGTTTTGTTACGTGTGTTGCGGGTAATTGGTTTTTTAGGGGGAGGGTTGACGAAACGTGATACTTTGATGCGTTTTTTAGGTGTAATGGCTTCTACTTCAACAAAGGCTGTGCCTGTAGATAACATATCCAGTTTTTTAGCCGCCACATAAGATAAATCAATAATACGCGTGGGGACAAAAGGTCCCCGGTCGTTGACTCTGACAATGATGGTTTTTTTATTACTTAGGTTAGTGACCCGCACATAGCTTGGAATAGGCAAACTGCGATGCGCCGCTGTCATTTTTAGAAGATCGTAAGGTTCACGATTAGACGTAAGATGCATATGAAATTTCATACCATACCAAGAAGCAATGCCACGTTCTCGATAGCCGTGCGCTGTTTTTAATACCGAATATTTTTTGCCTAATACGGTATAGGTCGCTGAATTGCCATATCGGCTAAGTGGTTCTTCACGAGGTCGCGCATCCGCAATTTTAGTGACATCGACTTTCAATAATGGTGCCGCATCCTGCTGTAACGCATAACGATTGGCGGCATGAGCATTCCCGAGCAATAGCAAGTAAACTAATAAATAAACCTTCAAGTAAGTTGCTTTAGTTTGCTTTACATATAAAAAAAATCTACGACAGTTAGCGGCTCGTTTTATATCCATTTTCCAATAATTCACTTAATTTATAAACAGCCATACTATAAAGTGCGCTGTTATTATAAGTTTTAATAACTGAAAAATTATGTAATGTAAACCAATATTGTGTGCCATATTGTTCATCCAATTTGATTAAGCGAGCTAACGGTAGGTTTGTTTGGCTAATTGCAGGATGTAGATGAATATGGTGTTGATTCCATTGTGACAGTGTTTGAGCGGTGCCACTATCAATTAATTTTCTAAGCGCCCTGTGAGGTGCGTTAGGTTGTTTAGAGTCATGATAAGCCGGTAACACTACCAATGCATTACGATTCCAGCCATTTTTTTGTAGATAATGAGCGACACTAAAAATTACATCTTGTGTATGATTGAGCAAGTTGCTATAACCTTTGCGATCACTATCTACTGCAAAATGACGGTAGCTACTTGGCATGAATTGGGGTATACCGATAGCGCCCGCATAGGAGCCTGTAATGGTTAACGGGTCGACTGTTTTTAATTCGTGGGTAAGTAATAAGAAGTGAGCCAGTTCTTTTTTGAAGAAAGCAGCGCGAGGTGCATAATCAAAACTTAATGTGGTTAAAGCATCAAGCACGCGATGGTTGCCGGTATTTTTGCCATAACTGGTTTCAATGCCTAAAATAGCTACAATAATCTTGGCGGGCACGCCATATCGTTTTTCGGCTTCTTGCAAGATAGCAGCATGTTTTTTCCAAAATACTACGCCATCTGTTACGCGAGCAGGTCGAATCAGCAATTTCTCATATTGTTTCCATTCTAATCGTTCAGCAGGTTTTTGAATGTATTTCAACGTAATGAGGTCTTTTTGGGCGGCTTGTAGTAATGATTCAACCGTACTGCGCTTTAACGCATGTTGTTGTTCCATTTCTTGGATAAACATTTGTACTGCAGGTCGTTCAATATAATTTACGGCTTCAGCTGCATAGCTTTTTTGTATCAATAAAAAACAAGGAATAATAAAGGTTAATAAAGATCTGGTTAGCATAAAAATTAATGAATGGATGTGTTGTAAGATTGAGTTCGATTATGAATCGCCATAATAATGCCAAAGCTAGCCGCCCAACTGATGATTGATGTGCCGCCGTAACTGACAAGTGGTAGCGGTACACCGACGATGGGTAAAATGCCATTGACCATGCCAATATTAATAAAGGCAGAAGCAAAAAAATTAAGACTGAGTGCGCCGGCTAATAAACGGCCATAAGTATCTTGAGCCTGTATACTAATGCCTAAACCTCTTAATGTAATCCATAGATATAAACTAATTAGAAAAATTGCGCCTATCAAGCCAAACTCTTCACAAAACACCGAGAAAATAAAATCTGTGCTTTCTTCGGGTAAAAACTTTAAATGGGATTGCGTGCCGCGTAACCAACCTTTACCGCTGATGCCGCCTGAGCCGATAGCCGTTTTGGATTGAATAATGTGGTATCCCGTATCCAATGGGTCTTTTTCGGGATGAATAAACGTTAAAATTCGTTGTTGTTGGTAAGGATACAGCTGTTTCCAAGCGAAAGGCATAAAGCATAACGATACAATGAGCGTAATCATAATACTTCGAAACCGAATGCCCGATAAAACCAATACAGTGCAACCCGATATCATAATTAATAAAGCAGTGCCTAGATCAGGTTGTTTTGCTGTTAGTAAAGCAGGTACTGCAATTAACGTTAGTAAACCCAAACATTCTGAAAATTTAGGAGGGAGTGTACGTTCATGTAAATACCAAGACAACATCATGGGTGCTGATAATCGAACTAATTCTGAAGGTTGAAATCTTAAAATGCCTAAATTTAACCATCGTTGAGCGCCTTTCCCGGTTATGCCGCCTATTAACACAATGCTCAGTAGAAACAGGCTGCCTACAAACAGCCAGGGTGTTGCAAAGCGATACCATTCTGGCGAAATGCGGGCTAATCCAAAAAGAAAAGCAAAGGCAATGCTAAAATGAATAATCTGGCGTGTCATTTTAGCTGTATTGTCATAACTGGCGCTATACAATATAGATAATCCAATGCTTGATAACAGCACTAGGCCTAATAATAAAGAGGTATCTAATGTAAACCAATTGTGTAAAGAAAAAGGTTTAGAAGTGCTCGTAAATATTTGTTTCACTTAATTTATAGTAATGAGTATATTATATTCCTTATTTTAAATATGATAAACTTCAGACTCAAGGATGAGTGAATATTATCTTAGATATCACTTTTTGGTTTTTCGTTCAAATGTTATTTACTTCAGTATGCAATATCGTCGTTTAGTTGGGTTAATTACTACGTTACTATTACTCAACTATTGTGTACTGCCGATTTATGCCATGAATTTTAACCTGCCAGCGTCTGACATGCAGATTGTTGGGGAATTGCGGTGGATTCAAGCATTAGATAACGACAGTTTTAACAGTATTGGGCGCCGCTATGGCTTAGGATATCATGAGATTATGGAAGCGAACCCGGGTGTGCATAGCATCGATATTGCAGCAGGTACTATTATCGTGTTACCGACTCGCTTTATTCTTCCTCCTGGTGCTCGAAAAGGTATTGTAGTAAACCTTTCTGAATTGCGGTTATATTGTTATAACCAAAACAAAGTCTATACTTACCCTATTGGTATTGGACGAGAAGCTTGGGATACGCCATTGGGTTATTCTCGTATTATTGAAAAACTCAAAAATCCAACTTGGCATGTGCCTCGTTCAATACGCGAAGCGTCTAAAAAAGACGGAATTATTTTGCCTGAAAAAGTACCGCCTGGTGATGATAATCCATTGGGGCCTTATGCCTTGCGTTTGCATTACCATAATTATTTAATTCATGGTACAAACGATGTAGAAGGGGTAGGGCGTCGTAGTACGGCGGGTTGTTTGCGTATGTTCCCCGAAGATGCCAAACAATTGTTTAGCCAAGTCAGTATTGGCAGCCCCATTAATATTATTGATCAGCCGTATAAAGCAGGTTGGGATGCGAACCACCAATTATGTCTTGAAGCGCACTTGCCTCTTCAGCCGATTAAGCCAGAAGAGAAAAAATCACAAAATATGTTAAAAAAAGTCATATCATCCGCTACTCATCACAAAAAAATTGTGGTAGCGTGGGATAAAGCTCAAGCTATTATTCGTGAGACTTCTGGTATTCCGCAAAAAATTAATATTACTTCTCCAACAAATTTATGCGCTGCTTAGCTTCTTATACTGCTGCTAGTTATCAACTAAATGAACTTATTCGAAATCTGCATATAGAAGGTTATATGCTCAGGCGATATCGTAATGTCGTGCATATGCAAGATCGCGAGCAAAAAGAAGATATTTTCTTCTTTCAACACGGCTGTGTTGTTACGTGGGGATTGTCGCGTAGCCAAGAACAAAAAATACTTGCCTCACTCGATGAGTTTGAAATTGAACCACTTGATAAAAAAGAATTTCATTCATTTGTTTACCAGCTAGGTGATAAAACAACGATTATTGCCCACCCAGAATCAAGCGAAGATATTATTACGATAGAAGCGTCTGAATCGACCAACGTGCTTTTAAAGCTTGCTATTTCATATGCACTTTCTCAATCAGTGAAATTACGATTTCATGAGATTTCGATCCAAAAAACGGTTGCTAAGAACCAGTCGATTTCTACAGAGTTGGCCGAGCGTGGTAGTATTTCTTTATCTCGAAAAGCTATTTTTAAGCGTATTGGCGAGATATTTTTAGCTAAAAGTTCGGTTAATTTAAATAATGAATATTTAGATGTGTCGGAATATTTTTGGCGTTATCCTCATTTAGAACCTTACTATCAAATGGTAGAAAAGTTTTTGGATATTCAGCAACGTGTCTCAATTTTAAATCAACGTTTAGATGTTGTGCATGATGTAGTACTCATGTTGAATAATCAATTAGAGCATCGCTATTCGAGCACATTAGAAATTATTATTATCATTTTAATTTTTGGTGAAATCTTAATTAACTTGTTATATCAGTTTTTTAAAGGTTAATACAGTTGGTTTTTTAAGTGCTTTATTTTAAGTGTTTTAAATGACCTTGTTTTGTATGGTGAAAATAAACACCTATTTTTTGTGGTTTAAAGGTAGAAAATAGTTGATTTTCTTACAAAAGCCATTTAATTTATCCGTTATCCTTTGGATAAAAATTGCGAATATGCTAATTTAAACTGGTTTTCCTTCACACTTGAACTAATGAGGAGCTTTTATGATAGATAAAGTAACCAAAACACAAACTAAAAGTGAATTGACAGCATCGATAGCGGATAAAACGGGCCAACCAAAAAAAGTGGTTCAACAAATTTTAGATGCAGAAGCAGAGCAAATGCATGCTCATATTAACAATGGTGTGACTTATGTGCGTGCTGGGTTGTATAAAATAAACGTTGTAGAAAAAGCGGCTACGCCAGCACGTTCTACAACCAATCCATTCACAAAACAACCCATGCAAATTCAAGCGAAACCTGCGTATAAAACTGTACGTATCAAAGCTTTGAAAAAGCTCAAAACCATGGCATCTGAGTAATCAGTTAGTAAGTAGGACGTAGGCTTTGTGTTATACATTGCCGAAGTTCGATTAACTGGCCATGAAAAAAGTGATCTGCTTGAGGTAACGTGTGGTACTGGCCTTGAGCAGATTGCTGATTAACCCAAGCATCGACGGCCATTGGGTTGACTACAGTGTCTTGTGTGCCTTGAACCACCAACCAAGGACAGTCTATTGAAGTTGGCATGGATTGAAAGTAAGTATGCTCCACAGGCGGTGAAATTAAAATTAACTGATGAGGTTGCACAATATGACTTGCCGAAGCCGCAATAAAACTACCGAATGAAAATCCCGCAAGTGTAATTACACTATTGGGTCTAGTTGACTGAACCCATTTTAAAACGGCGAATAAATCCTGTAATTCACCTGCTCCTTGCGCATAATCACCAGCACTTCGTCCGATACCTCTAAAATTAAAGCGTACGCTATCAATATTAGATGCTTTGAATGCGCGTTCTATGGAAGTCACCACTTTATTATGCATGGTGCCGCCTTGTTGCGGATGAGGATGGCAAATGATGCCTGTATGGGGGCTTGCATGCTCATCTGTGTGTGGTGTAACACGTACTTCTAAATCACCTGCAGGGCCTGGCAACAAAAAGTGATCGGTTTGGGTAGGGAAGTGTAGGTGGTGATAGAATGATAGTGACATGAGGTAATTAATAAAAATATAAAAACAAGAAGAAAACTGTGTTATAATTTGATCCCTCAGATTAAATGCCTTTATAAAATAGTAGTATTTTATTGACTATGCAAGCACTAACAATACGCGGTTTAAGCAAAGTGTATTCTAATACTATTGCTGTAAATAATATCAACCTTTCTATTCCTCAGGGTGATTTTTTTGCTTTATTAGGCCCTAATGGCGCAGGAAAATCCACAACAATTGGTATTATTACGTCTCTTATTACAAAAAGTGCGGGCACAGTGGAAGTGTTTGGTCATGATTTAGACCAAGAGCCACAAAAAGTAAAATCATTGATTGGGTTAGTGCCTCAAGAAATGAACTTTTCAATCTTTGAAAAAGTAATAGATGTATTGCTTTTTCAAGCAGGCTATCATGGCATTCCAAGGAGAATGGCTATTACACGTGCCGAATATTATCTAAAGAAATTAGATTTGTGGGATAAGCGGCATATGAAATGTATGTACTTATCCGGTGGTATGAAGCGCCGACTAATGATTGCGCGTGCTTTGGTATCTTTGGTGCAAGAAACCGGTTTGCTTATCTTAGACGAACCCACAGCTGGTGTGGATATTGAATTACGCCGCACAACATGGGAGTTTTTGAAAAGTTTAAATGAGCAAGGTACTACTATTATCTTGACGACTCATTATTTAGAGGAAGCGGAACAGCTCTGCAAAAATATTGGTATTATTAGTGAAGGTAAAATTATTGAAAATACCACGCGTGACAAGCTTTTAAGCCAAGTGAGTTCAGAAACCTTTTTATGTGATTTAAAATTACCTTTGTATGATACGCCTAGAGAAAGTGTGTTTCCTATGCGTTTGATCAATCCTCATCAGCTGGAAATGGATGTGAATCGCACGCAGAATCTAAATCAATTGTTTGCTTACCTACAGGGACAGGCGATTGAAGTTAAAAGTATACGACCCAAAGAGAATCGACTCGAAAGCTTATTTCTTAACCTTATAAAAGCATAACCTTATTTTGTATTGACTATGATGAATTCAGTATATTTAACCGCATTCTTTACATTACTGCGCAAAGAAATTAAACGTTTTCTTCGTATTTGGGTTCAAACTTTATTACCTTCACTGGTAACAACATTGTTGTATTTTTTAATTTTTGGACAAGTTGTCGGTCGAAATATTGCTCCAATAGGCGGTTACAGTTATATCGCTTATATTAGCCCTGGTTTGATTATGATGGCGATTATTACGAATACATTTACCAATGTGTCCTCTTCACTTTACAGTATGCGTTTTCAAAAAAGTATCGAAGAATTGTTGACTGCACCATTACCAGATGGCTTGCTGTTAATGGGTTTTGTGCTTGGTGGTATGGCACGCGGTTTATTAGTCGGTACGTTAGTAACGTTATTATCTTTATATTTTACACCTTTACCCGTGCCTCATATCTGGGCATTACTATTAGTAATCCCAAGTACAGCGATGTTGTTTGCATTAGCGGGTTTTACTAATGCCTTGTTTGCGAATAGTTTTGACCACATATCCGCTATTCCTACCTTTGTGCTAACACCTTTAACTTATTTAGGCGGTATTTTTTATTCAATTTCCGCATTACCTACTTTTTGGCAGAAAGTATCATTATTTAACCCTTTCGTTTATATCGTCAATGCTTTTCGCTATGCTTTATTAGGCGTGAGTGATGTGCCTATTTTTATAGCTTTATTTGTAATATGGCTATGCTGCGGTGCCATGATAGCGTTTAATTTTTATTTATTAAACATCAAAAATAGATTGCGTGGATAATCAATAGCGTATTGTATGCTGTGCACTTTGCGCGTCTTTTACAGTGGAGGTGAATATGCAGAGAATCACATTAAACAATAGCGAACAGGTAGCGAAACTAACCGTGATAATTCTGTCCGAGAAACACGCAGAGGTGTATGGCGAATTAACTGCAAAATGTCACAACACTAACTACAATCTGTCTGTTGCTGCTCAAAAGCTAGTGCAAAAAAATAATTTGTTAACGCCAGATGGTCAAGTAGAGCAAATTGTACAGACTATAATACACGATAAAGAGCAAGCAGAAAGAATTGAAAACGATAGTCAAAATGAGCAGTCACTTACTAAAGCCTAAATTAAATGAATATTCGCCCCTAATCTTAATAATTTTTCTTCAAAATACTCGTATCCGCGATCTAAGTAATCAATTTTTCTGATAACGGTTTCACCTTTTGCCATGAGTCCTGCCAGCACCAAGCTCGCAGAAGCTCTCAAGTCACTTGCAACAACCGGTGCGCCTGATAAATGTTCAACGCCTTTACAAATGGCAGTTTTACCTTGTATTTCAATATTAGCACCCATACGTTTTAGTTCAGGCACATGTAAAAACCGATTTTCAAAGATAGTTTCCGTTATTTTGCTCGTACCTTGTGCGACAGTATTTAAAACTAGCATTTGAGCTTGCACATCGGTTGGAAAACCAGGGTAGGGCGCTGTTTCAATATCAACGGCTTTGAGCGGGTAAGATTGCGTATTCAATGTAACACTTTGTTCACTACATTGAATCGTGGCTCCAGCTTCCTGTAATTTATCTAAAACACTTGTGATAAGTTGTGGCTGAATGTGATGTAACGTAATATTTCCTCCAGTGCATGCCGCACCAATTAAGAGTGTGGCGGCTTCTAGTCGATCAGGTAAAATACTATATTCACCTCCGTGTAAGGATTCAACCCCTTGAATTGTAATACAATCCGTGCCTGCACCTTGAATGTTGGCACCTAATTGCTGTAAAAAGAGCGCTAGATCGACTACTTCAGGTTCTTTAGCTGCATTTTGAATAACGGTAGTGCCTTTAGCTAAGGTAGCGGCCATCATTAAGTTTTCAGTCGTCGTGACACTAATAGTATGTAACTGAATAGTTGCGCCTTGTAATCCATTAGGGCACTTGGCATAGATTAAATTATCTTTTATCGTGATGCTAGCACCCATAGCTTCTAAGCCGGCGATATGCAAATCGACAGGGCGATGCCCAATGGCGCATCCGCCTGGCAATGCGACAATGGCTTCTCTAAAATGGGCTAGTAATGGGCCTAATACAAGAATAGAAGCACGTGTCTTTTGTGTCAGTATATGAGAGGCAACCGCCTTAACAGGTTCGTCTATTTGTAATATTAATTGTCTTGCGTCATTAAATTCAAAGTAGACACCAATTTCACCCAATAACTCACACATTGCGGTGACATCCCTTAGGTTCGGCACGTTAGATAATGTTATTTTCCCGAATGTTAATAAACAAGCCGCTAAAATAGGGAGAGTAGCATTTTTCGCCCCTGATGTAGTGACTTCTCCTGATAAAGGAGTGCCGCCGATAATCGATAATTGGTTCATATAGAATTAATATTCTCCTTTTTTTACTTTTTCGCTTAATATCTCCATCACTTCGAATAAACGATTAATATTGCCATCAGTCATTTGGAGATTGGTTTTGTACCGACCACCGATAATAAATAGTGGAGTGGCTTCAATATCATACGTTTGTTGTAAACGTTTGCCACGTGTGATTTGCAAATCGATACCGGCTTGAAAACGGTTGGCTGCTTCATAATCGCTTAATAAGACACCATGTCTTAAGAGATGATGTTTAGCGATCTCTGGGTTAGACATATCTTGACCTTCTTCATAGATCAATTTAAAAATGAGTGATGGAATATTACGGCCTAACATACGTGTTAGATAATATAATCTATCTAGCGCTTGCAATGTTGGGTCATCATCACTGACTGGAATTTGTTCAAATTTAATATAGTTTGGTTGTCGATTAGCCCACTGATGTAAATGCTTGTCTAACTCGTAACAAGCGGGGCAATTATAGCCGAAGAATTCAATAATCTGAACCTCTTCTTGTGGTGTAGCTTTGGGTATAATATCGGAAGCGGAAATCACTTGATACTCTTGGCCGGCTTGGGGAAGCGCTTGTTTTTTTAATGCAGGTTTCGGCATTTTACACGCCGTAATAGTCAGCATAGTTAAGAAGAGCAAGCAATATGATCGGTATTTTATTATAGACATTAACATAAGCGGGATAATGTAAACTAAATTTACCAATAGTAAAAGACTTCGCCAGGTTTGATCATACCGACTTTCCATCGTGCATAATCTTCAAGTAGCAAAGGATGTGTGCGATGCGGATCATTCACTTTAATTAAGTCTATTTCACGTGCTAGTTTTTGGTTACGTGCAGATAACACATCATTCTTCACATTTTGAATCTCAATCTTGCGATTAATGGCTTTTAGCTCAAATATATTATCTTTTCCAAACCATAACTTGCATTGGAACATAATGAATAATGTTGCCAAAACAAAAGTGGGTTTTGTAGAATAGGCCATAGTACAATCTCTTTAGTCAATGAATAAAAGGACTTATGGCCTGTTGGGTTGCATGGAATATTGCATATTAATTTGTATTCTGTCCTAAGCACATGCCGTTATTTACTATTATAGACTCGTATATTACTTTATTATGCCTTTTAATTGAACATGTGTAACATACGACTTACTATTTCTGCATACGAGATTAGTACAGTATAACTTAACATCGAATCGTATTAATCTTTGTATTATTGGTATTAAAATGACCATGTATTCATTAGCTGATTATGCGGCAGTACTTCAAATGGCACACCGCAATATACTACAAACACTGACCTTTTCATCGGTCAGTATTGATACACGCACACTTCAACCAGGTGCATTATTTGTTGCCTTAAAGGGTGATGTATTCGATGGACATGATTATGTTAGTTTGGCGGCTGAAAAAGGAGCCGTAGCGGCGCTCGTGGATCAACCCGTAGATACTGATTTACCTTGTATTACAGTACCTAATACAAGGCAAGCACTCGGTTTATTGGCTCAATATCATCGACAACAATTTACAATTCCTATTATTGCCTTAACAGGAAGTTGTGGTAAAACAACGACTAAAGAATATTTGCATCGTATACTGAGTCAGTGTGGTCATGTATTGGCAGCAGAACGCAGTTTTAATAATGATATTGGTTTGCCATTAACTTTATTGCGACTTAATAAAACACATGATTTTGTAGTGCTTGAAATGGGTGCCAATGCGATGGGTGAAATTGCAGAACTGACGCGTATTGCGAAACCCGATATTGCAATGATTTTAAATATTGCACCGGCGCATTTAGAAGGATTTGGTTCTATCAATCATATTGCACAAGCCAAGTCTGAAATTTTTCTGGGGTTACCTCCAAACGGCACGGCTATTGTCAATGAAGCTTTTAACGAAGTATGGGGACAATATTTGCCCTCCCAGAAAACAGTTTATTTTGGAAAATCTCAAGATGCACAGATTACAGCGCAGAATATTGGTTTAAATGAAACAGGTTGTCCTCATTTTACCTTATCTACCCCGATGGGTTGTATTGATGTTCAATTACAATTACCGGGTAAGCATCAAATAGAAAATGCGCTGGCCGCCACCGCTGCGTCTATGCAGCTCAATATCTCCTTAAACGCTATCAAACTCGGTGTAGAATCACTTACACCCATTACAGGTCGGTTGGTCACACGTTTTAGCGTAACAGGTGCCCGCATTCTAGATGATACCTATAATGCAAATCCAAGTTCTATGAGAGCCGGATTATCTGTATTGTCACATTACACAAGCAACCGCATATTAGTCTTAGGCGACATGAGTGAACTGGGTGCAGCCAGTCAAGATTATCATGCCCAAATAGGGCAGTGGGCTCGCCAATTGGGTATCCAACAAATTTTAACTTGTGGTGATCAAGCCTATTGGGCTGCAAAAGCATTTGGCTTGAATGCGATTCATTTTAATCATCAAAATGAACTGATTGCAGCACTCAAACAATGTTTAAATGCAGAATATACCGTATTGGTTAAAGGATCTCGTGCGGCTAGTATGGAAAAAGTGGTGAATGCGCTTACCACACATGCCAATTCAAGCTAATTCTGCCCAGTAGAAACTTATGGGGTACATAATTTGGCCTTAGAAAAGGTAAATGAGGAGATATAAAATAGCATAAAACATCACCATCAATCGCCAAAGTAGGCGCAAATGTCCACTTAATGCTAGGGCCTAAAACAATTCCGTAACCCCATACCATAGAAGGTTCAAAGTCCGGAGCACCGATTGATTTTCGTTTTACTATACATAAATTATTCAATCCCCAAAGACCGTATTTAGCATATAGGCTGACTTGCGGTGTGAAATGATATAACCACGTTTTTAATGTCATATCTACTAATGTGGTTTTATACCTTTCCTCTTTAAAAATAGGAGTCGATTCATTTTTGCGTGAAACACAATACTCTAAAAACCAGGACCATGTGATATCGATACTGGTAGATTGGAAAGGTTGTATAGAAAGTATACCACCCCGAAATGTATTATTTGTGATCTGTTGTGGCTTTTCTTCTCCATCAAATTTGATAACAGGTGAGGCGAAGCCGCCGTGACCTGCGAAATAGATTCTTATTGAGTTGAGGTTTAATGCATATAAACAACTACTCCAGCCTAAGAGAGCACTAAATATCCATGATCTAGGCATACCACATTCTTTTTCATCCTGAAAATTTTTAATTCTGAGTCAGTCCTTTACTAGTTTACAATAATCTTGAAAGATTGCATTAATTCGTCGTCGCACGATGCAAAAACGCTATTATCACAAACTTGTCGCGCCATATAATATCCGTTAATCTGAATAACAATAGGTAGAAATATCGTGCAAGGGGAATGCGGGTGGGGTATACTTAACCTCAATAGATATAGAGTATTCGCTAGATTTACAAGGAGTTCAATATGGCGAGCGTATTACAGTGGTTGTTTGGCGTAGGCAATTATGTTCAGTGTGTATCATCACCTGAAGAAGTAAATTTTTTTAGTAAGTTAGATCTGCAAGGTCGGGCAAGACAAAGATATGCTATATTGGATGCAGTAGCTCGATTTGAAGGAGAAGAGCTATCTAAAGTCATTAGACGATTACAAGCCCAATATCGATGTAATATGGATGTAAAAGATGACTCCGGTAGAAGTGCATTACATATTTTGGCAGATGATCTCCTCCAACCACCAGGCGCTATTTCAATAAGATTAGAAAACTTATATAGCCTCTTAGAAGCAGGGGTTGGTCCTGATTTGCAGGATGCGGATAAAAATACGCTATTACATCTTTTAGCTCGCCAAATGAGTGATTTAAGACTAAATGTGAATACTCATGATTACCTTAGTTTTATACAATACTTAATTGAAACAAAAGGCGCTGATTTAACCATAAAAAATAAATTTGGAAATACTGCGCTTCATGAATTGGTGCAGTATGGTGATGGGCTCATGATAGGGGCTACATCCAATAAACCTGCTATTAATGCCGTACAATTTTTTATTCAGTTAGCCAGAACCAGTCATTGTTTTTATACCATAAAGTGCGCTAGAAATATTGATGGCAATTCATTACTTCATTTGGCTGCGATTCACGGCCAAGCCCAAACCGTACAATTGTTACTTGATTTAGAATGGAATAGTCATTGTAAAAATAAAAATGGTGTGACGCCTTTACACTATGCTGTTTTAGGTAAAACAGCAGGGCATATCGCGGTAGTCGATGCTTTACTTGCAACAGGTAAAATTGATATGAATATGCCGGTTCACGCTTTGGGTTATACAGTATCGGATATAGCTCAATGTACTTTAAAGTATGTACAATATTTAAATGAAAACAGTGATAAAATATCAAATGAAGTTTGTGCAACCATAAGCAGTAAATTACCTACACAGCATAGTAATATATTTCTTTTAAATGATAACGCGCTGGATATAGAACAGAAAATCAAAAAAATAGGTCAGCATGTTTATTATACAGTTTCCCAGAAAAAGCATTGCCCACAATTATATATTCAGGACCTCAATACACGGTCTGAAATGATCCATTCGTATTATTATTCAATGGAAAATGCGCTGGAAAGTTGGAATTTTTTTCATACTCATACACTCGATGAAAAAGTGACTCGTTCTCGATTAGTAAAATAATCGTTGCATTAGAGATAGCAAAGCATTGCAATCGGCAGCGTTAAATGCCAAATCATTATCATAATAAACCGTAATGTACGTGTGAGTCTCAATTGATTGTAAAGGAATTGTAATTTATGGAAAACCTCAATCCATTTAACTGGTTTTTACCTCCAGAAGCTGCATCAGAAGAAATGGTTAAAAGAAAAATTGAATCTTTTTTTATTACGTTGAATATGAAAGGGGGCCATCATCGAGCCGTCTTAGACGCAGCAGCGTGGTTTGAAGAGAAAGCGCTCTCAAAAGTAATTCATCGATTACAATCTCAGTATCAATGCTCTATTAATCAGCAAGATGAGCAGGGTAACAGTGCCTTACATATTGTGGCGCATAAGATCAAGAAACACCCGATAGATGTGTATACAAAACTACAGAGTTTATATTGTCTCTTAGAATCCGGTATTAACCCTAACTTACAAAACAAACAGGGCGACACCGTATTACATATTTTAGCGCGCCACATATCCAATACCGATATAAATAATTATTTGAAGTGTATTCGTTATTTCGTAATAGAGAAAAAAGTTGACTTAAAAATAAAAAATCAATTTGGGAATACCGCATTTCATGAACTCGTGCAATACAGTGATGAGCTCATGCCCTTCAACCAAAATAATCAACACAATACCAATCCAGTTCAATTTTTTATAAAGTTAACCATCGATAGTGGGTGTTTTGTGCCTTTAAAACACGCTAAGAATATTGATAACAATTCATTACTGCATATTGCCGCCGTTCATGGGCAACCTAAAACTGTCAAATGTTTACTAGAAGCAGGATGGGATGTTAATGCTAGAAATACACAAGGTGCTACGCCATTACACTATGCCGTATTAGGGGTATCGGAGTCCTATATTGATGTCGTGGATCAATTATTAGCTAAAGAATCAATCAACATTAATATTCGCATTAAAGAGAGAGGTAAAGACTTAGATTATACACCGGCTGATATTGTGGAATTTATCTGGCGGTATGTGTCACTGACCAATCCTGCTTCAATACATACTTGTGCCATGATCTACATCAAATTCTCAAAAGCAGATAATAGTACTGTGCATCTTTATAATAGTCCTATTTGTGATAGTCCTATTGAAGATGTGCGACAAGAGCTTAAAAAGTTAGGTGAGAATCTTTATTATACTGGTTCACAGATAGGACATGATCCACAACTATATATTGCATTGAATACACGCGCCAATACTATCGAGGCATGTTCTGAACACATAGAGGACGCAGAAAAAATTAAATCACATCGTCGTGGGTTTTCAGAAACGATAGCGAATGCAATATGGGGTAAGACGGTTTGACGCCATTGCATTATAATAGTGTGGCAAGTAGTATTATACAGCAAAAACTAGAGGATGAATTCACTAAACGCGAGTTAATAACTAGTTTTCAAGGGAAACCATGTCCGCCCCTTGAGAAAATACATCGCACAGTTTCTAGTAGCTATTCAATCTTCTACACAAATCCTGAATGGATTTCTGGCATAAAATGCCAACAAAGAAAACCAAAAGGTATCGCAGACAAAGAAGCCGCAGATAAGAATGGATTTCTTTCTAGTATCAAGCAATCCATGGAAAATCAAGGCGTTGGCTTGCCTTATTCTATGCGATAGAGTAGAAAATAATCACGACTATGGTACACTCATGGTCATGTATACATTATTTCATTACTCTAACTTTGGTTTTCAACTAGCAGGCAGTTTTTTAACTGCCTTGCTTTTAACATTAGTCTCCGGTTCTACCGTGATACGGCAGCTGCGTTTATTGCAGTATGCTTTTGCGGTGCGAGCTGATGTACCTAAACGCCATTTAAGCAAAACAGGGACCCCAAGCTTAGGCGGTTTGTGGATCATAGGGATTATTGTAATCACGAGTGGGTTATGGAATCGCTTAAATTATTCTATTGTACAAGTATTGCTATTATCTTTAGTCGGGTTTGGTGGTATTGGCTTTGTTGATGACTACTTAAAATTAGCTACAAAAGGAGAGGGTGGTTTATCTGTTCGTCAGAAGTATGGATTGCAATCTGTATTGGCAGGTGTAGTGGTCGGGCTATTAAGCCTGCTGAACTATTTGCCAACTGTCATCCACCTTGGGCCACTTGCCATACATTTAGGTATGTTTGCTGGGTTGTGGGCTTATTTTATTATTGTCGCAAGTAGCAATGCCGTTAACCTCACAGATGGTTTAGATGGTTTGGCGGCTTCTCAAATTCTAATTATCATGATGGGCCTATTGTTGTCGCTAGTGGGTTATCAAAGTTATTTAGCCTTATCAGATGTCCGTGAATTATTTATTTTAGGCGTCAATATTATAGGGGTTAGTTTAGGATTTTTATGGTTTAATCGCTATCCAGCTAAACTGTTTATGGGTGATGTCGGTTCGCTTGCTTTAGGTGCAACCTTAGCGGTTATGGCGATTATTTTGCATCAAGAAATTGCTTTTGCCTGTATGGCGATCATCCCGATTGTGGAAACACTATCCGTTATCTTGCAAGTTGCTTATTTTAAACGCACTAAAAAACGGGTATTTCGCATGGCGCCTTTTCATCATCATTTAGAATTAAAAGGCTGGTCGGAGCCTAAGATTGTGATGTGTTTTAGTCTTTATGCCATTCTGTTTACTGCATTGGGCTTATATGGATTTGCTTAAGGTATAACACCATTTTATTATGTTTGATCTTGTAAGTGGCAATACGTGTAATGTGTGTCGCTCACTTATCCGATATGCCAACGTACACCGCCCTTCATGAAGGGAAAAATATGCGACACAACGTTGGGTTCAATGCAGTCAATGCTCGGAGAGGGGATATAGGCCGAAACTGAGATATCGGTTGCTAAAGAAGAGTAAGTGCCGGGCAAAAATAACCAATTAACACCGATGCCGATTAGGCCACCGTAACCAATATGATCAGTTTTATGGTTAGGGGTAATCTTTGTATTGGAGGGCTTATCATCCTTAGCTGAAAATAGCTTTGAAATAAAGGTTTTGTTTGACTCATCTCGGTAAGGGCCATATTGTTCATTGATATGTATATGTAGTGCCCATACACCGACTTTTACATAAATTTTACAATTAGGTTGTAAGTTCAATATGGTGTAATGTGCCGTTAAATCCCATAAACCTGTCTGATAAGTTCTGAGTGCTTTATACTTACTACTATTGTTTAACATATTGCCTAAGGTTTCTTTTTGATCCCATAAAAAATAAGCATAAGTAAGATGAAGCTGACTATGTTGAAATAACGGCCAGTAAGCACCTCCTTCTGCAATACCATTTAGGTTGTCTGTTAAATTTTGCTTGTCGCGAGCATTTTTGGTTGGGTTGAGTATGATAGGTGGTAAGTTTTGCCTGCGTCGCTTATCATTCGTTTGCTTTAGTACTGCGTTTTGAACTACTTTAAGAATAGGCAGTGCATGCCATCCGCCATAACCGTTCAGATATAATCGAGTGTCGAATATATGAATAGCATAAGCTGTACAGCACCAGGCAGTAGAGAATAATAAAAATATTTTTTTGAACACGAAGATTTCCTTATGCTAATCCATTTCTTTCAATAATACTGGCTGATTGAGTTAGTCACAAGCTGTAAGTAACAAATAGCTTGATTATCAAGTAGTGTAATTGTGAATATGTTAAATCTTAACTATAGTTAAAGATACAACAATAGTATATAAAAGCCCGGGAAGGTTTAGAGCATGCAATAACATGCTATCTTTAGGAAATAAAAATGGATTTACTCTTAGAAGAAGTATACACACAGGAATTAGAAAAAGATATGCAAAAGGCTGTTTGGTTCATGATGGATGAACCTGAAGACATTGCCATTGATTTATTAAACAAAACAGTTAAAGCCTATAAAAATGGTTCAATAAAGCAATCTATTCAATGGAATGCGCGTTATGGCGGCAGAACTTTATTACATTATGTTGTACAAAAGCATTGTTTGATGCTTGTTAAAAGGTTGATTGAGTTGGGGGCTGATCCTGCGGTAGCCGATGCGCAAGGGAATACTGTATTCGCTTATAGTTTGAATATGGCTTACGACTTTGAAATAGTAGGAAACTATCAATCGTTCTTGAAAGCGTTATATCTAATTTTATTTAAACCCCAAATATTTCAACCTCAATATTTTTTCAAAATTACAGCCATTGATAGCTTTACAGATCATAATGGCAATACGCCTTTAATGCGCTTTATGTCCATGGTTTCTGATCTTGATATTAATCAGTTTTTAGCAATGGTAAATTTGTTTATTGATTGTGGGTCCGATGTCAATGCCACCAATAAACAGGGAGATACGTTATTACATGCGCTTGCTGTAATGACTATCCATAAAAAGGGTCAAATCTATCGCGTTAATCAAACAAAACTAACCCAAGTGGCTTGTTTTTTGATGAATGAAAAACAAGTCAAAGCAGAACAAAAGAATAACTATGGGATATTTGCATGGGAGATTGCTTCTGTTTTGGGGTATACCGATTTGCAAACCAAGTTGTTTGCGCAGAGTGGTCGCTTAAAAGAACATTCTTATATCTATCAGTTTATATATTGGATATCTAAGTTTGAGAATTCTTGTTTTCAATTTAAACCTGATAGAACAATTCAACATGCTTTTTTTATGTTTAAATACGATTGCATTCAAAAACCAATAGATATACTGCATTTATTAGTCAACTATGGTATCGCTAGAGACGTAGTAGATGCTTATTTGAGAGGATGGCATGCCAGCATCAGTAAAAATATTAATGCGAAATGGAGTACTCGTCCTGAGGGTTACACGCCATTGCATGTAGCGGCATGTAAGGGCAATTTTGATGTGATTCCTGTGTTATTGAAGCATAACGCAAAAATTAACGTAATTGATAATCAAGGCAAGACGACGTTGCATCATATTGCTCAGTGTAGTTTTTTAGCGGGTAAACCAGCCGATAAAAAACGTAAACAACATTATATTGAGAATTATGTCGATTGTGTAGAGTGTTTAACCAAAAATCGTAATATAAAGCTTAATTTACAAGATCATGAAGGCAACACAGCTTTGCATTATGTAGTCACTGATGCTTTTGTTTATTTGCGACATTCGTTTGCAATACGTGCAACAAGGCTGTTGCTTTCTTGTAAAAGGGTTAATGTTAACGTACAAAATAATATAGGCGAAACCGTAATGCATCATGTAGCGCGATGTAGTGTGTGGGGTAGCATGATAATGGATAAGAGTTATATCGAACTGATAGAACATCTTATTTCGAAAGGTGCAAACTTTAATTTGAAGGATGAAACTGGTAATACCGCCTTACATTATTTAGTCACTGATGGTTTTTATGCCTTACACCATGCAAAAACATTATATTGTGATATAAATGATGCCACTGTTGTCCGTGTTACTAAACTTGTGCTCGATTGTGAACATATTAGTGTAAGCATTCAAAATAAAGAAGGTGAAACACCTTGGAAGAAGTTATCGAACTTCAATATTTCTCACAGCAAATTTATGAAACCTATCAAAGAAAATTTGCTTACTCAATTAACAAAGCGTGCTGAGTTGCAAGAAACACAAAGCATCAAAAAGCAAACTAATAGATTCTTGGGTAGATGGTGATTCGCTAAAGTTGTTCTTATTTGGCTATCATCTAAACAAAGAAGAATAGGGTGGTTGTACTGCTCATTTATAAGAATCCCGTAATAATTACGGTGGGTAACTATTACGAATTGTTACAGTGATCCGTTTGTATAGAATAGCCTCTTTTAGATTTATTCGGTTTAGTACGAGGCTTTTTCTGTGGGTAATCAGGATTATAACAAACAACACGATGTTCCGGGTTCAGAGATACTTAAAGAAATATTTAAATTAGGTCAACATTTAGATGTAATTTCATCAAATGACGAAGTATCTTATGTTAAAGAATTATTACAAAACAATTTTTATCGTGATACAGCACAGCTCATTATATTGCTTTCATCATATTTTGAAAGCAATAACAACATTTTACCCGAAGTAAAAACAAGAGTAAGTGATTTAATTAAATCTTTAGGTGTGCACATAGGAAAAGGTTTAGAAATACAGGAGCCAGATGTTGATACTGATTCTGATGCATATTTTATACAACAGTCAATGTTGCTACTGTATAGCATGTCTTTATGTGCAGAGTCAGAAGAATATTATAATATATTGCTTAACAATAATGCCTCATTCCGCGTTGCAGCAGATGCTTTAAAAGAAGATGCTCAGAGTGAACGGCTCAGAGCTAATACTTTTTACAAAAAAGCAAAAGCATTAGCTCGATATATTAAAACATGTGATAAAGAACAACCTAGCTATGATCAGTTTCAAGCATCGTGTGTGAAGCAAATGACGCTTATTCATCACAATAATCAAATTGAAGAACCAAATAATTTAAACATTCGTGCATTGGTTTTGGTTGATGCAATGTTAATTATGCAACGGATAAACATGCCGTTTCATGAACAACTATGCAATCCATTGTTTAAACAGTTGATAGATAAAACTGCAATTAGCTTTTTTAATCAAAAGCCAAGTTTTGAAAGCGATTTTAGTGATGCTGAAACATTCAATGAAGAATCTTATTTTTCTGAAGATAGTGCGGATTATGAAGAAAATGAGTTGAGCCATACACAGACATTAGTAGAATCTAATCTAATACAGGTGACTCAAGCAATGTATAAACGTTGGTAGAATGTGATTTTAATGCGAGTAATATAGAAGCATGACATTCGAAAAGTGACCAATATTGATAAGAATAATTTATTGCATTTAGCCGCTGCATTTGGTCAACCTCGAATGATACAGTATTTATTATCTAAAGGTTGGGCACAGCATATTAATGATTCTAATCTCGATTCAGTGACCCCATTACACTATGCTATCTTAGGAGATCACCTTTAATTAAAGAGGCAAAATCACGTAAAAACCCAATATTAAATGCAGAAGGATTCAAGCTAGCTGAATGGGTGCTCGTGAATTTAGATAACGTTATTGTGCATATTATGTTAGCTGACCAACTCGAATTATATCAATTAGAAAAACTCTGGACTTATTCAGACGGAAAACCTTTAGTATCTACTACCTAAGAAAACATTCGTAATATTCCACAATTGTATCATCCGCTCACTTATAGAATCATATCTCCATTTTGTAAACCCATAATTATTTATAGAAAGAGGAGGTATATTATGGATGAATTAATGGTTGATTGTGCAGGTATATTAGAACACTGCAAACAATATCAGGATCGTTCTTCTGTGACTATCATTCAGGTACGTGAAGATCTTGCCACACAGGTTTATAATTTAATAAACCTTTTAGAAAATATACAAATATTAGAAGATATTACACAACGAGGTCAAAACATTGCTCTCGCTAAATGGCAAAAATTTACAACAGAATTTTCATTACCTCACCTTAAAAGACACTTAGAATACTGCACCAGATTGGTCACTTCAGAAGCAGTCATCATAGGTCATCTAAAATGCTATTACCATTCATTTAAAACCATCTTATCCCGCTTACAGGAGTCTTTAATCAATACAGATGTCCACAATTGGGATAAATTAGAAACCTATGAATCACTAAACCAACGTTATGCGATATTATACAAAAAATCACAGACATTATCTAATAAACTAGATCAGGAAGAAGATAGGAAATTATTTATAGCTTTTTCTAGAACTCTTATTTATAAACTAAGTGACCTGAAAGTAGCATTCATGCGACCTCGAACCATTAACAACAGAGAAAATGTTGACCGAATACATGAAATAAGCAACGTAAATGAAACGATTAATGCATTAATAATGCTATTTCATCAAAACCATGCAAGAAGATTCAATAGTTATCACAAAAACCCCACCATCATAATGAAAGGCTTTTTTACGGATCAACCACAATATGATCACACAGCGAATATCCAAGTTACTAAACAACCCAAGAAAGTAGAATTAGGGTTAATTTCCAAGCAATTTCACAATTTAAGGAATAATGCTCGATTATAAAGTCACCTTTAAAAGCCCCCCTTAAACGTGATAGTATTTACTATCACGTTTAAGGGGGGGGGTGAGTAGTGTACATACATAACTTATTACGTAATACTTCTCCTACATTCGCATGGATGTTATGTGTTTGGGTTCATCGGAATCGCCTAAGTGATTGCCTAGACCTTCTAACAGTTCAGATACCTGTCCACGATAGTGAATGCGAACATCATTATATTGTTTATTAAAGTTCTGAATGTTATGACAGGCATTAGTGAATATTTCAACTAAACGTTGATGAGTTAGAAATAATTCTTTTGTTTCAAATAATATAGTTAAAGGCCAAGGCTTAAAGATTTCTTCTATAGAAAGAGACAGTTGAACAATCATACTGATGAGTTCAATAGGTAGTTTATACTGTTTTTCTAAGATTATACTAGCGTAAAAAGTATTAAAATACTTCTTAAACGGCGTATACATGCAATAAGCAATCGCAATTTGTTGAGTGGTATTTAAACTTTGAAAATTGAATTTTTCTTTCGATAGTTTGTTTTCTGTGAAAAGTAATCTAAAAAATAAGTATCCAAATTTTGGATCTTTGAAAAAGCCTAGTAATTGGTATTTTAAGTATTTATTGTGTGTTTTGTTTATTTCAAAGAGTAAAGAATCAATGTTATCCTCTATATTATATGCTCGAAAAGGATTTTCGCACTTTTGGATTGATTATGGCGTATAGCGATATTCAATGCTGTGGATTCGGCATTATTTGTAGTTTTAGTATTGGCACCCCAATCTAATAATAATGTCACAATTGAAGTGCGATTTTTGAATGCTGCTATGTGTAAGGCGGTATCTCCACGACTATTTTGAGAGTCCAGAAATTCATTATTATTCTCATTTAAAAAACTAGTATTCCATTCTAATAATAATTTGACTATATCAAAGTAACCTTCTCGAGAGGCCAAATAAAGAGCAGTTATGCCAATAGTGTTTTTTATTCTGATATCTGCCCCACGTTCTAATAATAGCTGCACTATATGAATATCGCCTACTTCTGCCGCAATATGTAAAGGTGATTTCCTATTATATTGGATATTAACGTCTACTGTCGCGAGGTGCTGTTTAACCTCCTCTATATCGTGGTTTTTAATAGCTTTAAATAAATCTTTTTCAGGATAATATGATGGCATAAATAATGGTACTGTACAGGTTTTTATTTTGAAAATTTAGCTTGCCAACTACTAAATGGGGATAGTTGGTTTTTTTTGAAGTAATGCTGTGCGCAATACACGTTCCTCACGACCAGACATTTCTCATATCATATTTCTAATAGACAGAAACTATTTTCATTATCAGAACTATCTGCAGAAAGAAAAGAAGAATTTTCTTCAAAAAAACCAAGTCGATTCATTTTTATTGTATCTGTAGGAAAGCTAACACACTTAGGACTTATAGCTTCTTCCTGTTTAGGAATATGATGAGAGATTGTAGTTGACTCAAAAGGATTTGTCCATTCAACAGGTTTCCAAAAATCATGGCTTAAATTACCTAATAAATCTGGGTAACGTTCTAATAACAATTTAATTTCCTCATCTAACTGTACTGTCCGTGCTGATGTTGCACCTGATTCAAACAAAATTGTATTTTGCTGCGCGTCTATCCTTGTAAATAAATAGTTCAAAAAACACATCTTCAGATAATGCCCCTTCATCAAGAAATCCGACCCATTACGACCTTTCATAAACTGAGTATATGCATCTTCAATATCTTTCAATGTAGTCAACCTATTTATATCATGTATATCACGTGAGGCGGCATACCATCGCTTCATTATTAACACCAAATGACTATAATTCGATAGAAAATCAGTATTATCTTTAAAACAATCCCATGTGGTATATAATTTTTTTAATACCGCTCCGATATTATCTGTGCCTATTTCATCCTCATTAGGTAATGATAATAAAAATTGAGGGCTATCTTTAAAATAAATTTTCCATTTTTTAACAATATTTTTCAACGAAGATAACTGAATAGACGCTATTTGCTGAGATTGTAATGAAGTAATATCATCGTTGCATGCTTGGAAGTATTGCATGTTCAATTTCAATAAAGTGATAGTATCGAGCAACTTAAATCCATGTAATGAAGGACTAAAATAATCGTACCGGCTCTGAAATACCTTTTCTTGAGATAATCGCTCACGCAATGACTTATAGAGGCCTTTCACCAGCGATTTGAATAATAAGTTGTCTAATTGCGCCACCACACTGGTTCCCATACTGCGCATAGTTTTCATTGATTCAAACAGAATAAATATGCGAGCTGCTAAACTATCAGAGTTATCATGATAACCTTCATCAATTAGCTCTCTGAGTACATGTTGGGAACGCCACCAGTTTTCAAATTCAAAATAGGTAGGTCTAGTAGTTAACCAGTGTGCTAAATTTTGTGCATTTTGGCAATATGGACTATAATGCGTATCAATTTTTCCTATTGTAGTAATTAAATTTTGAAAAAGCGTATTTTGCATTAATTTTTTATACTTTTTTCGTGTCAAATAAGGTGTAACTAATGTTAATAATCGAATAGCTTGTTGCCTAAAATACTCATCTTTCTGGTTTATATTTATTTTTTCAGGAATGTAATGCTGATTAACTTCACTTTGATTAGGAACGATACCATCATCATAGTACTTTAAAAATAACGTAACAAGATTATAGACTTGACTATAAACTTTAACATCAAGCAATTTTTTAATATATTGCGCTTCTTCTATATTGGATGAAGTTTGCACTAAACGTCGGCCTACCCTAAATATCTCTGAGATTGAAACATCACCTTGATTATAATCCATCGTATTGCCCACAAAAAACCTCTTCTATTAAACTCAATAAACAATAAAAAGGGCTATCTTTATACAAACCACATTCATCTACAATTCATAATAGTTACGCACCGTAATAATTACGATGATTTTATAAAATTAGGTATTAAAATCCTTCTATCTATTAAGTAAGCGAATTTCGGGATGAACTCAAACAACTTACCTTATCGTGGCCATAAACTAAAAATATCCTTTTCGGTTACGTGATTACATATAATGAGCGTCATGTTTTCTAAATGATCGCGAAGCGCTTGCTGTATAGGTTGAAACGCGTGGCTCTAATCAACTATATCGTACAGCGCCATGTAACCAAGTCGTATCAAGAAACAATACTTTTAGCTTTCGCCGCAAAAATATAGAATGCAGCAATTTATTCCATCGGTATACAGCTGCAATCCCTATTTTTGACGCACTGATAAACCACTCTCTCCTCTCGGTTGAGATAATTTTAAATAGTCATCTAAAAAACCAATGCTACCGAATCCGACTAAAGATAATAACAATACTGGCATAATCGGTTAAAGCCATCGATCTAAACGCTTTCCAAGGTCGGTCACTACTTTGGAATAATCACTTCTCTCTTCTCCTGTTAAAGCCTCGCTGGTTCGTCTTTTCTGGCATACAATGCCATCTAACCATTGAGGCTGCAACGTTGAACCACTACAGTAAATTTTATCAAGGTTTGGGTCACAATTACTTTTAGACCCTACCCTATTAATAGGGTGGGATTTTTTTTCTAATTTTAATTTATGTGCTAACGCATGCTTAATATCAATCGTTCTCGACTCTGGTGTGTATTTCTTCTGTTTAATCAAGGCTTCTGTCATATTCAAAGCACTGTGTACAGTAGAAAGTTCAATAGCGGAGGATTTAAGTAATAATTCCACGATATCAAGGCGATCACTTAAAATAGCATAGTGTAATGGAGTCACTGAATCTAAATTAGAGTCATTAATATGCTTTTCCCAGCCTTTAGATAATAAATACTGTGTCATTTTAGGCTGACCAAATGCAGCGGCTAAATGCAATAAATTATTATTATCAATATTGGTTACTTTTCGAATGTCATGGAAATGCTTGGATAATTTATTAGATTGACTTTCATTTGCATACTCTAAAAGAGAATCCACTATATTTAACGTACTACCATCTGTTTGCTGGATAATAAAAGAATCTCCTTCCTCCATGAGGTTATGAAATATCGTGTTACCATAGTCATTTTGTACATTGGCACTGATATGCTTGTCCTGGATTAACACTTTCATATTATGCAAATCGTGATGTAAGTATTTTTGAGATAACCCCTTCGTTATTACATGTAGCGCTGTGTCGCCTTTTGAGTTTTTGTGCTGAATATTACATTCATATTTTTGACATAGTGTCTCAATCATCCGAAGTTGTTCTTCTCCCCATAAGCGGTTCGCCGCCCAGTGTATATCATCATCAATTGCCTGACCTCTTGTGTGTATCTTATCAAAAATTGCTTGGGCTTTAGATGACCAATTTACGCTATTATCAAATTCTGGTTGTTTGTTGCTTGCACCAAACCATCCTATAAACCTTTCCATATTGTGTATTCCTCATTATCCTTAATGCGAATGTAACATCGCCTCATCCTAATCATATACGCTTTCCTATATCGGCCGATATTGATATTAACTTAACCTCCTTTTGCAAAAGACGCAATTCTTTGTTATCACATAACAATTTTTTAAGGGTAAAGTGGTATATATCGCGTTTCATTTCAAAAAAGATGGGTTGAATGAATATTAACTTCATAGGTAAGTACAAATAAATTTTTAGCAAAGCGTTTGTATAAACTTTTTGCAATACTTGCTCATTACAAAATTAAATATTAACTTAATAATATTGAGTCAAATTATGGTCAAGGAATTTTCGTTATTTAAGGGATTTTATGTACAAACTAATTTTATTTACGGCCCTCTTAAGCTGTGGCAGCTGCTTACATGCATTCAATATCAATAAAATTAAAGTCAATGTGTTAGGCTATGGAGGGCTCAGTAACCCAGCTATGCAAATTATAGATCAGCACTCATGTCCAATCACAAATAATGGGCTAGGTGGGATTGGTGGTTCAATACAACTGTGGCAATCGACGAGTGTAGAGTTCAACATTTCCCGTTTTTATCCTAATTATGTTACACATCCTAAAATCATAAAAAATGCAAAAGAGGAGCCTATTTATACCATCACATATGATTATCGTACTATTTTATTTAACTTAGGAGGAAAAACTGCTTTATATTCTATCACACCCTATACTACGCTATATGTAAAATACGGCGTATGGGGCTTAAAAATACAGCAAAACGAGTACAAATCGGAAAGCCAAGGAGAACCTAAAAATACTTTAGACTCACAACAAAACAAACTAAGTTTAGAACCAGAAAAATCAATCAAAAAAGGCTATGGTATTGCAATTGGTCCAGCAGTCAATTGGCAATTTGCGCCGCGCCTATTACCTTATTGGTTCATCCATTGTTCTATCGAAGCTCATATACCCACACCCACTATAAAGGCGTTAGGAATGAACACTGTATCGGGTATATTTCCTGTGATTAAAGGCGGCCTTAATTGGCATATTTGGTAAATTTACTTTGATATCAATGACTCGCCACACTAAGCCGCATGATTAGCCGGCCTGCAATAGGCGTAAGTAATTCTAAATCTCTTTTGATGATTTTAATGAAATATTTAATTGCCAAGCAGTGGCGGCAGAAAGTGCATTATTTACTTGATGTATACCAGGAACTTTCAATTGGATTTGAACGCAACCTATTGGGGCCGCATATGTATAGCACTGTCTATGTTGGTTTTCAATGTGAAGCCTGAAGACTATACATACTTTTTATTGCCTGATGAAATGAATAAATAACCATTAAGGCTATTTATTCATTTCACTAAAGCGTAACTTATGCCCTCCACCTTCTTCGATTAGGTGTAATAGGATTGAGAAGTGTAGAAGGTTGTGATGAAGCGCTAAAAAACCCACCTCTCATGATAATAGTAGGTCTTCTAAAAGAGCTTTGACTATTTAGTATTGAAGGAGTGTTAATAGGTATATTTTGCCAGCCATTGTTGTTATAAAAAAGCTTTCTTAATCCATCAATATTCTCTTTTTCATCATTTATAGCATCATTTATAGTTTTTTGATGTTCAACGGTAGTTTTTTGCCTGCTCGCTTATAAAAATTGTATTCTACATATAGCGTATTTATACTATGGATTAGTGATCTTCCAAATAAGGTTAGAATGCTCGTTGCATTTTTTAGACTGACATTCTCGGTCAATATCATATTTAAGCTGTTCGGAACGTTTTGTAAGTGATTCGCAAGTCTCTAATGGAGACCAATTGTATAAATCTGTCTCAAGAAAGAAGTTACGCATTGAACTGAGTATTTTCTTAAAAGTATTGTAACAATCAAGTGTTTTTTGTATATCTTCTTGATTCTCGCTGTGTAACTGCAAAGGTGTTGCTGTTTCAGTACGTTTAAAACTGTTTACTGGTGTCTGTAGATGAAAGTCTATTGATAATTCAATGCGCTTAATAATTTCCATTTGGTTTTGTAGATAATATAGGCAATTAACTAATGTTTCAATTTTTTATCAAAGCCTTCTGGTATCACTATTGTATTATGAGTATTTTGCTTATACTGTTCAAAAAGCGCTAAGATATCTGCACAGTCAATTAATAAACCACCCATAACCAATACTCCTCTTCTTTTCGATCAACAAGATGAGGCTATATAGTTCTATAAATTAGCGGATGGCATAATTGTGGGATATTACGAATGTTTTCTTAACTGTCTGTTAATATAGGCTCTCCGGGATACGTCCATAATTTTTCTAATTGATAAAGTTCACGTTGGTTAGCTAACATAATATGGACAACGACGCTGTCTAAATTGACTAACACCCATTCGGCTGTGTTGAGTCCTTCTATACCGAGTGCCGGCTCTTTGCGTGTCTTTGCCTCTTTAATTAGGTGTTGAGCCAAAGCTTTGGCATGACGTGCCGAGGTCGCGGTACAGATCACCATATGGTCCATAAATGGTGTGATGTGTGCGACATCTAAGGTTTGAATTGTTTGTGCTTTATGATCTTCAAGCGTTTTTAGTATAGTCGATAGCATGTAATTTGATTGGCTTAGTTATTAAATGGGTTTATTAATATAGGGGTGTTATACAATATAATCAATAATTTTTAGGCTGTTGTACCATAGTAAGTCTCAATACCGTAGTCTACGCTGTTTTATACCGGTTTTCCAAGAGTATAATGCGTTTAGATTAAGTTGGGTTATGTCTTTTGAAGCTCAATCTATTAAAATGGCTTAATAAAAAGCTTATTAAGGTTAATAATGTGGTATTCAATAATATGATGGGATAATCATGTCGCCATGTGATGTCAATCGATAATGGCGGTAACAACAAGGCTGCACTTAAAACATGTTGTATTTTATTGATGCTTAATGCTGCGATGCTACTTAAACCTAATACAAACGATATTATATAGTATAACAACACTAATTTAGATGTTGTAGCATTTATATGCTGCATGCCATGAAAGTATTGTCCCATAAATATAATGCTCATTATAGCGCATAACATGATCAGCCGGCCTACTCGCTTTGTTTGGTTAATATATTGCGCATGAACTGTGTGAAAAGCCGTTTTATTGAATTGTATATGCGTAATATCTTTTCTATGGCCTAACTTTTTTAAAAAATCGGTTATTTGAGGCGAAACCAAGTAACGTACATGAGGTATGATTTCTAAAACATGAGGTAAATTGTCAGCTTTTGCTAACATTGTATCATGTAGTTTTTTTAATGTGCTATTTTGAGCATGCAGACTTTCAATAAAGCGTTTCAAACCTTGCTTCGGTGGAATATGATGGATCGTTTTAATGATGAGGTTATTAGCAATATTGTTTTTTATTGGCTGGATTTGATTCGTATGTAGAGGGTCTACTAAAATGATAATGCGTGGCGTGTGATGAAAATAGTGATCATGCGGTAACTTTTGTAGTAAGGTAATACTCACTATTAATACAAGAAATGCCGATCCGGTTAATAGGTTGAGTGCCAGTGGCATGGCGTAATAGAGTTTTAATCCATTGCAAAATGCTTGCCAATGTCGCCTAATACGGCTTATTTTTTTCTTTTCAATTCTAGAATCTGCGCGCAATGCAGTGGCTGATAAGCGATCTGACGTGATTTGAACCTCAGATGGAGGTGGTATAGAAACTTTAGAGTTAAAATAATAGTTTTTGTCGTTATTCCAAAACACGTTCATTTGCTTTTATTTCACGCATAAGTTGTTTTCTGGAAGATAATGCCCGTGTTAACGTACTACTGTCGACAAATTCTAATTCATTCCCTAATGGAATGCCATGCGCAATGCGGCTTACGGTTATCGAGAATTCTTTTAGTAGTTCACTAAGATAGTGTGCTGTCGTTTCACCTTCCACAGTAGAACTGGTAGCGAGGATTACCTCAGTAGGCTTGTAAAGGTGAATATAATTTAAAAATTCTTTTATACCCAGTTCTTCTGGACCAATGCCTGCTAGTGGTGATAGATGCCCCATGAGTACAAAATAATAACCTTTGTACGCATGGGTACTTTCAATCGCTACAACATCAATAGGTGTTTCAACGACGCATAATAAATGGGTATCGCGTTTACTATCAGAACAGATCTGACATTGTGATAATTCACTTAATGTACGACAGCGTTCACAGTGCCCTACTTTATCTAATGCATCAGACAAGGTTTTTGCTAAAATCATGCCTTCATTGCGATCACGTTCTAGTAGTTGAAACGTCATGCGTTGTGCTGATTTAGGGCCGACCCCATGCAAGCAACGTAAAGCTTTAATTAATTTGTCAATTAAAGGACTAAACATCTTTTTTTGTGAATGAGTGATTATTCTGCGCTATCCGCACCTAATTGCATATCAGCAGCGAGTTCCCCAAATTTTTGTCGGGACATTTCACCGACTTTTTTGACGGCATCATTTGTCGCAAACATAACCACTTGCCCTAATACAGAGCAGAGTTGCTCTAATTGGCCTTCTTCTATCGCGGTGCCTGCTAATAGCGTGTTTACCAGTTCGTGACTGATCACCACATTTTTTACTTCATGTCGACCGGTCATTTCGACTTTAACAGCGGTTTCGTCATCACCTGATTGACCTGTGAATGTAGCTTGCTCTATAGCTGCATAAGCTTTTTGTAATTTTTCTTTTAATGTTTCGGCTTGCTGGGTAAGCTCATTGGTATTGAGTTCGTTACTCATGGGTTTCTCCTGTTTTAAGTTGAACTGAATTAGGCACGATGGCGCCATCGAATTGTCTTATAATAGCTTGTACATTCTGATCTTGCAAAATACTCTTTTGCGCATTTTTTTGATTATCTTTAAGTTTTTGTGCTTCTAAAAGAGCCGGTGTAATTAAATCGCCTGACCCTATGCTAATTGTAAAGGTAATATTTTTATTAAAATGTTTGATTAGAATAGCCTGTAACGTTTTTTCGCGTTGTGTATTATATAAAACGGATTGATTGGGGTGTAATTGCACTTCAATATGATTGGCTTCGTAACGGATCAACTGGCAATGGGTGGCGAGTGATTTTAAAAAGCCTTGCAAAGGTAATTTTTCAATCAACTGTGCCCAGTCTAAGTTGGTATTACTGTTGTTCTGGGGTGAAGTGACTGCTTCAACAGACTGTTGTGCTGGCTTATTATCTGTTTTAGTTGCTTTTTCGCTCTGAGGCGTACTGTTATAGTGAGGTTTGTCGCTATCCGATAAGATGTGTTGAGCGCGAGATTTTTGAAGCGGTGTATTATTAACATTTTTGGAAATGGGTTGGGTTGCTGTGCGCATATGAGGCTGAAACGCGAACATGCGTAGCAATGTCATTTCAAATCCTAAACGTGGTGTAGGCGCTAAGGGTAAATCGCGCCGTCCCATAATACCGATTTGATAATACAATTGAATTTGTTCCGCATTAATTTGTTGGGCAAGTTGACCGATCTCATCATTGGTTTTAGACGTAATGCCCGCTTGCTGAATAGCGATTTGATGAAAACGATTGAGTAAGTTGGCTAAAGCATGTTCATAATCGATATTGTATTCGCTACATTTATGCATAATCTGAGCTAGTTGAGCACTTGATTGATGGTAAATGGCTTCAATAAGTTTGAATTCATCTGCTTGACTGATACGCCCCAATATAGCATCAACATTAGCCAGTTTTACTTGAATAATATCGTCATGCATGATGACTTGTTCCAATAAACTTAATGCATCACGTAGACTGCCTTCTGTGACTTGAGCAATTTGTTCTAAAGCAGCTTGTTCATAGTCAGTGTTTTCTGCCTTAAGTATTTGTGCCAATTGTTGTGTGACATCTTCTACAGAAAGATTTTTTAAATGGAATTGTAAACAACGAGATAAAATAGTACTGGGTACCCGATTGAGATCGGTAGTAGCTAAAATAAAAATAACATGAGCTGGTGGTTCTTCTAACGTTTTAAGCAATGCGTTGAAGCTATGTGTTGATAACATATGCACTTCGTCGATGAGATACACTTTATAGCGGCCCATGGTGGGTTTATATTGAATGTTATCAAGCAAGGCATGCATATCTTCTACACGGGTGCGTGATGCAGCATCAATTTCAATTAAATCCAAAAAGCGATGCTCACGCATTGCTAAACAAGTATCACAGGATTCGCAAGGTGTGGCGGTAATGGCGGATTGACAATTTAAGCATTTTGCAAATAAGCGTGCCAATGAAGTTTTGCCAACACCGCGTGTGCCTGACAAAAGGTAGGCGTGGTGTAACTTTTGAGAATGAAGCGTATTTTTGAGTGCTTCAATTGTCGCTTTTTGCCCTACTACATGGTCAAAAGAACGAGGACGATATTTGCGAGCCAGTGCCTGATAGTTCATGATATGTTGTTAATAGCGCTTAAATAAAAAATTTCAAATTGTAGTAATATTTGAAGGTGAAATAGTGTATTCAACTCACTTGATCGCGCAGTGTTTAATCACAGTAATCAAGGTATATGCAACTGTTACGGTGTGTGAATACACTATTTGACTTCAACCGACCGTATTGATATGGCAGACTGAAGTAAAGACGTATTAATTTTACTTAATACTACGATTCTTGTTTCGCTTCTTCAGACGCACCCTCTTCTGGTTTTTTATTGGGCAAATTAAGCAATTTAGTTCGAATTTGTGCATCAATTTCTTGTACGCATTCAGGATGGTCTTCTAAAAATTGACGTGCACTTTCTTTGCCTTGTCCAATACGTTGGCCTTTGTAGCTATACCAACTACCTGATTTTTCTAATCCTACGTCATGTGCAATACCTAAATCAATCAGCTCACCTAATTTTGAAATACCTTTTCCATAGAGCACCTCAAAGATAGCTTCTTTAAAAGGTGGTGCCATCTTATTTTTCACCACTTTGACTCTAGTTTCTTTGCCATTTTCAGTGGATCGAATACCGCGAATATCTAAACGTTGGGAAGCATAAAACTTTAAGGCATTACCACCTGTCGTGGTTTCAGGGTTGCCAAACATAACACCAATCTTCATACGAATTTGGTTAATAAAAATTAATATCGTGTTGGATCGTTTTACATTGGCTGTTAATTTACGTAACGCTTGTGACATTAGCCGTGCTTGTAACCCCATGTGACTGTCACCCATGTCACCTTCGATTTCAGCTCGTGGTGTTAAAGCTGCTACAGAATCCACGACAATGACATCGACGGCGCCTGATCGTACCCATGTATCGACAATCTCGAGTGCTTGCTCTCCGCTGTCAGGTTGTGAAACAAGCAAGTCATTAATTTTAACGCCGAGCTTATCCGCATAGCTTAAATCTAAAGCATGTTCTGCATCGACGAATACTGCTGTTCCACCTGCTTTTTGGCATTCAGCAATAATATGCAATGTGAGTGTAGTTTTGCCGGATGCTTCAGGGCCGTAAATTTCAACAATACGTCCTCTAGGTAGACCACCGATACCTAATGCAATATCTAATGCTAGTGAACCGGTTGGAATAACCGAAACAGGTACGTAATTGTCATCGCCTAAGCGCATGACAGACCCTTTTCCAAATTGTTTTTCAATTTGTGTTAAAGCCATTTTAAGGGCTTGTTCTTTTTCGGGGACTGTATTCAATGATTTTTTATCAATGCTCATAATGTGCCTCTAATTCACAATGTTGGTTTTTGATGTGGTAGATAAATTCGTCTTTAAAATGATGAACAAAACTCTTAATAGGCGTAGCCGCTGCATCACCCAATGCACAAACAGTATTGCCCATTATATTATTAGCGACGCGTTCTAACAAATCGATATCGGATAATTGCGCTCGCCCTGCTTCTATGCGCTTTAATAATCGCCATAACCAGCCTGTTCCCTCGCGACAAGGTGTGCATTTTCCACAGGATTCTTCTTTATAAAACCGTGCAATGCGAGTGACTACTTTGACCATACAGGTTGTCTCATCCATTACAATAATCGCGCCCGATCCTAGCAATGAACCGGCTTGTAGTAAACTTTCATAGTCTAATTTTAAATCAGACAGTTGAGCACTAGGCAGTAAGGGTACTGATGTGCCGCCAGGAATAATAGCTTTTAGCATTTTGCCATGACGTATACCGCCTGCCATTTCGAGTAATGTTGAAAACGGTGTGCCAAGTGGCACTTCGTAATTACCAGGTCGGTTCACATGACCTGTAATGCTAAATATTTTATAGCCACCGCTTTTCGGTGTGCCTTGTGATACAAACCATTGATCGCCTTTTTCTAAAATAACCGGGACAGAGGCAATAGTTTCTGCATTATTAATAATGGTTGGGGCGCCATACAAACCATATACGGCAGGAAAAGGAGGTTTGAAGCGAGGGATGCCTTTTTTACCTTCTAGTGATTCCAGTAATGCAGTTTCTTCGCCGCAAATATAAGCACCTGCACCTAAATGATTGTATAGGTTAAAATCAATACCTAAATTGAATAGATTATGACCTAAAAAACCGGCTTCATAGGCTTCGCGTAATGCTTGTTCACATCGCTCAAAAGCTTCTTGGTATTCGCCACGGATATAATGATAGCCTACTGTCGCGCCGGTGACATAACCCATGATCGCCATGCCTTCAATTAGCTGATGTGGGTTGTAGCGTAGAATATCGCGGTCTTTGCAAGTGCCCGGCTCACCTTCATCCGCATTACATAAAATATACTTTTGTCCTGGTTTTTGATTGTCTATAAAACTCAGTTTGAGTCCAGTTGGAAAGCCTGCTCCACCCCTTCCTCTTAAAGCGGAATTTTTTAGTATTGTAATGATTTCTGAAGGTGGTGTTTTGTTTCGTAGAATACGTTCTAATAATTGATATCCGCCCACGCTGCGATAACTATGAAGTGACCACGGTTCTTGACAGTGTAGCGTACGGAAACAAACCTTATTCAGCATGGTATAAAACTTGAAACAAATGTAATGTTTTATGCCTATTATAATACAATTAACCAAAAATAGCAGGTATAAGCATTTGCCATGGACATGCGTAAATTCCTTCTGCTAATTTTACTTTGTAAGGTGTCCGACAAATAACCCAAGCGTGACCCGTATTTGGGTATTCTGATTTAAATAGTTTAAGATGTCTAATAGATTGATAGTTGGGTTTTTCAGTCCATTTGACTTCAATTGGAATGTATTGATTATCTAATTCTAAGACCCAATCGACTTCAGGTCCATTAGCATCTCGCCAAAAATAGAGTTGGCCATTGCGTTGAGCGCTTCGTAAATGACGTAGAATTTCTAACCCTACCCATTGTTCAAACAAATGTCCCCAATAACTTTGAGGAAACTCTTTTGCTTCGCGTGCGCTGACACGTCGAACACCTAAATCAAAAAATAAGTATTTAGGTGTTTTGCTGAGACGACGTCTAGTTTTGCTTGCCGTGAGCGCCTCAACGGGAGTCGCAATTAAACAATCTTCTAATATACGATAATAACTTGCAATGGTGGTATGAGCGACGCCAATTTCTTGAGATAATTTACTAAAATTTACCATTTGACCTGATTCAGCGGCCGCTAATGTTAAAAATTTTGCAAAAGGCCCGATTTGTCTGGTGAGTGCTTCTGCTCGTATTTCTTCTTCTAAATAAGTTTGTACATAAGCTTTTAAATCCACTTCTTTGTCTTGGTCAGATTCAGTCGTGATAATGCCAGGAAGTGTGCCATATTGTAATATCGATTCTCGCGTTAGTGGGTAAACGCTTGTTTGTAATTCTGTTTGCATTAAAGGGTCAAGATGAAAAACGACCAGCCGTCCAGGCAACCAGTTAGCATTAGCATGTGCGCGTAATTTTCTAGCGGATGAGCCTGTTAATAAGAATTGTGCTTTCTGTGTGTCCATTAATTCTTGCAATGTATCGAATAAATGCGGTACTTTTTGTATTTCATCGATCCATACAAGAGGCTTTTTCTGTTTGTCTTCAGCTAAGGCCTCTAACTCTCCTAACAATAACTCAGGTGATTGTTCATAACGTTGGCGCAGCTTTGGATTGACTAAAGAGATAGCTAAATCTACTTTAAATTGACCAAATAAAGTCGTTTTCCCAGTCTGACGCGCACCTAGCAATAAGATACTTTTTCCGCGAGTGAGCGTGTGATCAATTTGCTCTGTGATTTGACGTGTTATGATATTCATAAATTCTATTATCGGAGGAAATTGAGCGGATTGCAACTATTATCGGAGAAAATTGAGCATTAAAATCATAATGGATTAATAGATTGTCGTCTGGTCCTTTAGTTATCATGGTGCATCTCTCCAGAAGAGAAACCCTCTATACTACAGGGCACATACTCACTATAAGCATGATGCTAATGTTGATTTACAGTCAAGTTGGGAAATAATGCATTAATTGCATTAGTAAAACAGAAAGAGGAAAAATTAAAATCAATCGAAATGAACCCAATTGCAATGAATAACAGCCCCAGTGAGGCTGAACGCCGCCCTTTGCTTAGACTTTCTTAAAGAAATAAGAAATGGTTTTTTGTGAAAATAATAGGATTTTAATTGACCCAGTTAGTTTTGCTGAGCCCTATTCTGTTTGGGTGAATTGTTTTGTATCAATTAAGAAAACGTAGTATTAAAAAATAGATTGTCGTATTGGATTAGTATATTATGAACCTATATAGTAATGGATTTTTTATTTTGTATAGGATTATACGACATGGCTAGGTTATTTACGGCTTCTTCAATGGATGCGGCCGACCGTATGTTAGCAACAAGCGATAGGTTAAAAACCAGACTAGCTTTATTAGAACAGGAAATTCAATTTTTAAGGGATAAAAATCGCGTAGCAACTAGCATTAGCACTATTGCTTTAATAGGTGAACTCTTTTCTCTCTATTTATATGCTTTACGCCACCCCGAAGATTCTCAATTGCAATCCTTGCTGGTACTTTATGCGAGTTTGAACATAGTCACATTTTATTGTGTTGTAAAAATTAACCATCAAGAAATAGCAGTATTGGAGCAGGAAAAGATAAGTATTGAAGTGAATCAAGCGGCAATTGCAGAAGATCTACATGACTTATACGATGATGAAGTCTGTAGGCATGATTTGTCTATGAGATGAGCGGCGTAAAAGTCGCAACTATATAACCCACGATGAATTGTCAAACAAATGAGACAACACTATGGAAATCAACACATTACTCAGTCAATCTCAATTACAACGATACCGTACTGACTTTCGTTCATCTGAAATCGGTTTGCTTTCGTTTCAAACTATGACAGAAGGAACGCAGTCAAGAATGAATTCAGAAATTGCGACTTATTATGCGTGGCTCGCTGGATCGCAGCAGGTATCGAGCAACCTCTTCTATTCTGCGCTCAGAAATTACAGCACTAAAGATAAAATCATTAATCATTACTTAACTCGTTTTTTTAAAGAGCTGGGTATTGTCTGTGATACCAAATTCAAGCAAATATTAATGATCGCGATAGCTCGTGCTGATTCAGAAAAAAGGTTGTATTATAAAGGTCAGCATCTCAGTTTAAATAATATTCAGCAATTACACTTTAATGTGTTGAGAGAATATATACCTGTTTTGGATAGGGTGATATGGAGTATTAGTATTTTTGCGATGCCGTTCAGCGATGTTTTATGGGTAGGAGATGGTCCATTAGCATATGATATGCATAACATGCAAAAACAATATTGGTCAGGTGATAAGTACCCATTAGATGTCGCTTCGCAAGATAAGCTAAATAAATATATGGAATTTATGAAAGCTGCTTTTTATAAAGACAATTTATTACAAGAAGCAATATTAGCTTTACCTGATAAAGAAAGATCTGCGTTCTTTAAACGCATTAAGTTTGATATGCAAGATAACCCATGGTTGCAAAGTAAATGGCTCAGATTAATAGAAAGTAATCGTTATTCGCCTATGTTGCGCGAAATGTGGGGTGATTGTATAACTGTGGATAGTCAAGGCAAAGTGTCTTTCAGCAATAAAATGGGTCTTAATTTTTGCTATATGATTGAAGATATAATGCCTCTAGAAGCGATTCAAGCTATAGAAAATGATCAGCATACATACTATGACCAATCCATCTTGCATAAGCGGGAAAATAAAGGTATTTCAGAGGAAGATATATGGCTTTATACAACTTATACGAGACTCAACTTATACCGTGAACCTGTGCCTGTATTGCCTTCGATTCAACTTAGCGGGTGTGTGCCAGAGGATACTTTAGGTCACAACCCGATTTCAACGCTTACTACAAGTCAAGCAAATGCCCTTAGTGGTGCTTTTTTTGCGAGCAAAACGATTCAGTCTGTAGTAAGGCCTCAAGTTGCTTCGGTGATAGATTCGCCCACGACCCCAACACATACTATTAGTTTTTCATCGTTACCCACACTGAGCCGATAGGTAGTATCTTTTTTCAGAATAACTTGCATTGAAACGTACTCAGTTTCAGTGTGAGTTACGCTGTGACATGATGTGTTCCTGGTAGATCGTGTGCTTTTACTGAGTAGGATAAAATGGTATGTTAGCTTTATTCTATTTTATAAGCTTTGATAATTTATGATTCGTACTCGATTTGCGCCTAGTCCTACAGGGCTTTTGCATATTGGCGGTGCAAGAACCGCCCTATTTTCTTGGTTATTTGCGCGCCATCATGGCGGTCAATGCGTCTTGCGAATCGAAGATACTGATCAAGCTCGCTCTACACCTGAAGCCGTACAAGCGATTTTAGATGGGTTAAATTGGTTGGGTTTGGATTATGATGAAGGCCCTTATTTTCAATCACAACGTTATGCACGTTACCAGGCTGTTTTAGAACAGTTGCTACGCACCGGTCATGCTTATTATTGTGTTTGTACAGCGACACGATTAGAGCAAATGCGTCAACATCAAGTGCAAAATCAACAAAAACCACGTTACGATGGTTGTTGCCGTCAGCGAGTATGGCATACCAAACCAGATCAGGCTTATGTGGTGCGTTTTAAAAATTCTTTATCGGGTAATGTTACGGTAAACGATCAAATTCTTGGCGATGTCACATTTAATAACCAAGAGCTTGATGATTTTGTATTGATGCGTAGCGATGGTACACCGACGTATAATTTTACGGTAATTGTAGATGATTATGATATGGCGATTACCCATATTATTAGAGGTAATGATCATCTTAATAATACACCTCGACAGATTAATGTGTTGCGTGCATTAAACGCCCCTATTCCTGTTTATATGCATTTGCCTATGTTGCATTCTGAACAGGGCAAAAAACTATCTAAGCGTGAAGGCGCAGCCAGTGTATTGGAATATCAAAAAGATGGTATTTTGCCGGAAGCTTTAGTCAATTATTTAGTGCGCTTGGGTTGGTCGCATGGCAACCAAGAGATTTTTTCTCAAGCAGAACTGATCCAACATTTTGATGGTCAACATTTAAGTAAATCACCCGCACTTTTGAACCAAAATAAATTGATGTGGTTAAACCAGCATTATTTAAAACAAACGGATGATGAACGGTTAGTCAGTTTGCTACAGCCTTTTATTGCTAATTGGAAAATTACACAGGAGCCAGCATTAACCGATATTGTGGCTATTCAAAAAGAACGCGTTAAAACTTTAAAAGAAATTGCTGAAAAAAGTCAGTTTTTTTATGAAGCCCCTGAACCTCAGTTAGAGCCTTTATCCGTTGAATGGGTTGCAATATTGGGGTTATTATATACAAGGTTAGAACAATTGACCCATTGGGATAAAACTTCGATTTACCCGTTACTAAGACGTATTATTGATTTATATGGTTTAAAACCTAAACAATTATTTCAAAAAATACGGTTGATTTTAACCGGTTCGGAAGTGTCGCCACCTATTGATGACACGATTTGCCTATTAGGTAAAGCGCAAGTATTAGCTCGTTTAAAAAGGGTTTTAGAGTTGGATAATCATTAAGTTGACTCATTACTCTATTCCCCTTTAAAATACATTCCATTCATCACGGGGCCATAGCTCAGCTGGGAGAGCGTTTGCATGGCATGCAAGAGGTCGGCGGTTCGATCCCGCCTGGCTCCACCACTTATGATGAATCCGGTATTATTTCAGTGATCTGGCCAATCAATTTGCCTTCACCCAGTTGCGCTTCTATCTCATCCCCTTTCTGGGTTTGTTTTACGCTATGCACTACTTTACCATCTGCTTTGCGCTTTACTAGAGAATATCCTCTTAATAAAGTGGCCAGAGGATTAACAGCTTCCAAAGCACGCCCTAACTGCATTACTTGTTGATGCTGATTTTGAATATGACGTTGTATTGCTTGAAGTAAGCGTCGATCTAAATCATCGACTTGTTGCCAATAATTTTGTAGGCGTTGACCGGGATGTCTTAAGCAACGTTTAAGGTAAATAATCCGTTTTTGATAATTATCGATATACAGTTTGATATTGTATATTAAACGTGCTTTTAATTCCGTTAGTTGTGTGCGTAAGCTCATTTGATCGGGGCTGACAAGTTCTGCAGCCGCTGAAGGAGTGGCCGCTCTTATGTCGGCTACAAAGTCCGCAATCGTAATATCAACTTCATGACCGACTGCACTGACGGTAGGAATATGACTATTTGCAATGGCGCGTGCCACAACCTCTTCATTAAATGGCCATAGATCTTCGAGTGACCCCCCTCCCCGTGTTACTAATAAGACTTGGCATTCATTGCGTGCGTTGGCTTGCTTAATTTGTTTCGCAATCTGTTCGCTTGCTTTATCGCCTTGTACCAAGGTTGGGTAAATAATGACTTCCATCGCTGGGAAGCGGCGTTTTAAGACAATTAATATATCGCGTATAGCTGCGCCTGTGGAGGATGTCACAATGCCTACTTTGTTGATAAATGCCGGTAATGCTTTTTTACGCGCCGTATCAAATAAACCTTCCTGTGCTAACTTGTGTTTTAATGCATCATATTTTTGGCGAAGCGCACCATCGCCTATAGCTTCGATGGATTCCACAACTAATTGAAAATCACCGCGTGTTTCATACAAGCGCAAACGTGCATCCACGACAACTTCCATTCCATCGGTAATATTCAGTTGACCTGCACGCAGACGCCCTTGAAAAAAGACACAACGCACTTGAGATTGTGCATCTTTCAATGAAAAATACCAATGACCAGAACGAGGGCACATAAAATTAGAGATTTCACCTACTACTCTGAGCATTGGAAAACAATCCGTGAGTAGACAGGCGACCATCTGGTTCAATTCATGGACTTTATAGATCACATTGCTAGGTGAAGAAGAAGCGTCAGTTAACATGAGAATCGGTTAAATATTAAGTATTAAATGACGACTATAAGAAAAAAACTGTTTCGCTTCAACTAGGTAGTGTTGCATAAAGGTTGGAAAAGTTGAGCAATTTAGCTTATTTTCACTGGCTGGTCACTATTATACTCTTACGCGTACTACCGATTGTTATTCCACTGTGGGTACTCTTCTAGGTAGTTTTGCGCAATGTAACTTATTTCAAGATGCTTTAAGGTAGATTACATTTGCATCGCTCTATGCAATGTCATGGTTGTAAGCAATAAAACTATACAAAAATTATTTCATTTTAAAGCCTAAGTCGTATAGGATTTTGGTTCGCAAGTTGAGATAATATTGTATCAATAATGACATTAATTTTAGGTGCAATATTGCCAGCCGTCTTGCCTTCATGGTTTTTGAGGTTGGGGTTTATACCTGCTTTTATTAAGGCTAAAATACTGTTTACTTCAAATTCCTTAAGCATACATCGTTCAATATTATAAGCAAGGTCATGTAAAGGTGTATTTCCATTATTATCTTGTATGTCAGGGGCTGACCCATGCTGTAACAACAAGTATACAGTATCTAAATGAAAAGTAGCCATTGCAGTATGCAACGGTGTTTTGCCAGCAATGTTTTTTTGATTAGGATCGACTTGAAATTCAATTAGTAAAAATTGAATGATTTCTTTTAAAGGCTTAATGTTATGAGTGAAAAACCTTTTTTCTATAGTGTTTAAATACTGGGGAGAATATTCATATTGGGCGATAACAGCATTATGCAGTAATGATTCAAATCCTCCATCCGAAAATTTAAACCTAGAAGAAATATTATTCTTTACGTAATCTGTTGAGATTTCCAGTTGATATTGCCTGCAGCAAAGGTTCTTCATTGGCTTGCATTGGTAAAGGCTTAAGTATTGATAAAAGTTCTGGCATCGTTATCACCTCAACAGGTTCATGATGTTATAGTAAAAAACCAACTTATTCATTAAAAACTAAAAATGTTTAAAAAGGTACCTTTTATCATTCCAATAATTGCGTACACTTTACGTTTTTAGTTAATAGTATTGTAGATCTTTGCAATAGCTTTTCTGCAAATATCAACATGATCTGTCTGAGAAGTACAAACAAAGTGGTAAGTGATATTCTCCAGTACGTTTAGTTTGAACTTATGAGCGTGTTATTAAGTATACATAGCTGTGGTGCTATATCCCGTCGCTGTTAAGTGTATGGATGCTAAAGATTATGCTATTCTAGCGTAGGACAACTACTGGTGATATTTCTGCCTGGTTTGCTTGTTGAGCGAGTTTTGCTTTATCAAAGTTCTGGCGCTGTGGGTGGCTATACCTTTTCTGTCTTGGTGTGTAAAAGAGATAAGATGTAGCTTATAAATGCAGACAGTCGTTGCAATCCTATACAATAGTTGGTTAAATTTACTCACTCAAGCTATTGATCAATTTAGCACCCCTATGCTTAAATCAGTAATGATCACAAAATAGTTATCATTTTTTAGTCATTATATTGCATTTACTTTGAAACGAACTTCATCACATAAGAGCACACAGATCGCTCATCATAAAATAGGTCAAACGGCTACTATGCCACCTGCTCAGTTAACTTTAAAACATCGTTTTTTAGAAGGTTTTGGTATTGCGTGTTTCGCAATTGGGTTATTTTTAGCTTTATCTATGTTCAGCTATCAACCCGCTAAAACCACAGCACAACTCATGCGATATGCGCATCAAAATATGGGGGGTGAAATAGGTTATTATTTGGCGCGTTGGTCATTTGTGGGTGTAGGTACCATGGCGTATTTATTGCCACCTATTTTAGGTTATATGGGTGTTTTAAGCTTTAAGAATCGCTTACTCGATTGGGGATCAGATTATTTATTAACCTTATGTCAGCTGCTTGGATTTTCGCTTATTGTGATTGCCGGTTGTGGTTTTAATGCTAGTTTTAATTTCCATAATACAGCTCCTTATCCTGGCGGTTTAGTAGGTTTATACATTGAAAACAATTTCAACCAGTTTGTTGGAGTGATGGGCATTCGCTTATTATTAACAGTTTTGTTATTAACGGGTATTACTTTGGCGACGGGTGTTTCATGGGTCAATGTGCTCGAGCAGCTTGGGCAACTGTTGTTAGGCTTGTTAAGTCAACTCAAGACTTATTTGATCAAAACGTTGAAAATGTTGCTTAGCGCAATGCGACAGCCGAATATACCCGCGCCTTCTGCAAAAAAAGCAAAGTTGACACCTGCCAATATTATGAATGGGTTTTCAAATACAGAAAAAACTCATAAGCAAGCTGAAGTTGCGGCTAGTAATACAGCGTCCTCCGTATCGCCCGCTATGACATCTCCAGTAAAACATTTAGAATCAAATAGTTCAGTTGAAATTAAACGCTCTGTTGCTTCTGCAAAACTGCCTCCATCTTTAGAGCTATTAGATTTGCCTGAAGAAAATAGGCAATCTGCTTATACTCCTGAAGAATTAGAATCATTATCCAGAGAAGTGGAGCTTCGTTTAAAAGAATTTGCGGTACAAGTTGAAGTAGTCGGCGTCTATCCTGGGCCGGTTGTAACACGATTTGAAATGCAATTAGCACCTGGTATTAAAGCGAGCCGTATTACAACTCTAGCAAAAGATTTGGCTCGTTCGCTTTCGGTTGTCAGCGTACGGATTGTGGAAATTATTCCAGGCAAACCGGTTGTCGGCTTAGAATTACCTAATCGACATCGCGAAATGGTGCGTTTGCGTGAAATATTAGATGCAGATGTGTATACAAAAGCGCCCTCCCCTCTTTCGATAGCGCTTGGTAAAGACATTGCAGGCAAGCCGGTCGTAGCGAATTTAGCTAAAATGCCCCACTTATTGGTAGCGGGCACCACGGGATCAGGAAAATCAGTGGGGTTAAATGCTATGTTATTGAGTATTGTGTATAAGGCTACGCCGGATCAAGTGCGTTTAATCATGATTGACCCTAAAATGTTGGAGCTATCGATTTATGAAGGGATTCCTCATTTATTGGCACCTGTTGTGACGGATATGAAAAAAGCCGCTAGTGCTTTGCGTTGGTGTATTGAAGAAATGGAAAGGCGTTATAAATTAATGTCAGTATTAGGTGTTCGTAATTTAGATGGTTATAACGAAAAAGTAGAAGCCGCTATTCAAAACGGCAAACCTATTATTAATCCTATTCCACAAGAAATAGACCCAGACGCAACAACACCTGAGTTGTTACAACCTTTGCCCTATGTATTAGTATTAGTTGATGAATTTGCTGATTTAATCATGGTGGTGGGTAAAAAAGTAGAAGAATTGATTGCGCGTTTAGCTCAAAAAGCACGTGCTGCAGGTATCCATCTTATTTTAGCGACCCAAAGACCCTCTGTGGATGTGATTACAGGTTTAATTAAAGCCAATATTCCAACGCGTATGGCGTTTCAGGTATCTTCACGTATTGATTCACGTACTATTTTGGATCAACAGGGTGCGGAACAATTGTTGGGTCATGGTGATATGTTATATATGGCGCCTGGAACTGGCATTCCAGCGCGTGTGCATGGCGCTTTTGTCGCAGATCACGAAGTGCATAATGTGGTAGAAGCCTTAAAACAAGCAGGCCCTCCAGACTATCAGATTGTATTTTCTGATGGTGTGAGCGATGAGGGTGGACAATCCGAATCCGCTGATCAAGCTAAGCATGAAAATGACCCTTTATATGATAAAGCAGTTCAGATTGTGATTGAAACGAGACGTGCGTCTATTTCAAATGTTCAGAGGCGTCTCAAAATTGGTTATAATAGAGCCGCTACGCTTTTAGAAGAAATGGAGAAAAATGGTGTAGTCAGTAATATGGAAGCAAACGGTAAACGAGAAGTATTAGTGCCGGAACAAGCCTAATAAAACGTAAATTATTAGGCGGTGTATACCTTTAACGCAAGGTAGTCATTATTTTTATTTTAATAAGAGGATAACGAACCGTGAGTGTATCTACAAAACGAGCTGATATTGAAAACCGTGTTAAAAAAATTGTGGCAGAAGTATTGGATATCGATGAAAATAATCTTGATTTTACGGCTAATTTAACCGATGAGTTAAATGTTGGTTCTCTCGAGTTAGCCGAACTGTTAATTAGTATTGATTCTGAGTTAAATGTGCATATTTCAGATGAAGATGCTAAAGATATTCACACGCTTTCAGCCTTAGTTGATTACATTGAAAAAAGTGCTTAATGCTCTGAAAGCATTTTTTATAGTTAGGTTGCAATGAACCCAAAGCACACACATAAACGGCGTGTCGTCGTAACAGGTATAGGGATGGTCAATGCCTTAGGTTTGAATACTGCTACGACATGGTCCGCTATACTCGCCGGTAAAAGCGGGATATCACCCATTCATCATTTCGATGTCAGTGACTTTCCAGTGCGCTTTGCCGGTTGTGTTTCTGATTTTAAATTAGATTCATTTAAAACCAAACACCTGAATAAAATGGATTTATTTATTCAATATGGATTGCAGTCAGCTCAAGAAGCCATTTTGGATGCAAAATTAGAGAATAACTCGATAGATAGATCGCGTGTTGGAGTGAGTATTGGGTCGGGTATTGGTGGATTAGGACTGATTGAGAAGCAACATGGGCAACTTTTGCAAGCATTGCAAACGAACCGGCCGCCTACTCGTATGATTTCACCTTTTTTTATTCCCGGCACTATTGTTAACCTTGTCTCTGGAGTGTGTGCAATGGAATATGGTTTTGAAGGACCTAATTTAGCGGTTACGACGGCTTGTACGACCGGTACTCATAACATCGGAGTAGGTGCTAGAACTATTGCCTATGGAGATGCGGATGTCATGGTGGTGGGTGGTGCTGAAAAGGGGAGTACGCCATTGAGTATTGCGGGTTTTTCTGCCTGTCGAGCATTATCTACTTATAATGAGGCACCTGAAAAAGCTTCCCGCCCTTGGGATCAAGATCGAGATGGTTTTGTGTTAGCTGATGGTGCTAGCGTACTTGTGTTAGAAGAATATGAACATGCCGTTTCAAGAGGTGCTTCCATTTATGGTGAGTTGTGTGGTTTTGGGATGAGTGCAGATGCTTATGACCTCACTTCACCAGAACCTGAAGGTAAAGGTGCGCAACTAGCAATGCGTCATGCTTTAAAAGATGCTGAGCTTGAACCGGAGCAAATTGATTATATCAATGCGCATGCAACATCTACTCAATTAGGTGATATCGCAGAAATTCATGCAATCAATAATACCTTCGCATCACATACTAATCAGTTAAAAATAAGCGCCACTAAATCAATGACAGGTCATCTATTAGGGGCATCAGGTGCAATAGAAGCTGCCTTTTGTCTGTTAGCCATGCGTGATCAAATAGCGCCACCTACTATTAATTTGCATAATCCTGAGCCCATAGGAGCGAATTTAAATTTGGTGCCAAACAAAGCTCAGGCCACGCCTATACGATTTGCTTTATCTAACTCGTTTGGTTTTGGCGGCACAAATGGTTCTTTAATTTTTGGCCGATGTGTTTAAATGCCATAAACATATTATAATAGAAAATTAATCAGTTACAGTGGAAATAGCAAAGGAAAATGCAACGCTTTCATTCTTTATTGACCTTCCGTGCGTTTAGCTTTATATGGCTCATTTTGGTTTTCTTGTTTGTTGTGCCAGGTAGTTTCCGCGTCATACGTTTTCTTTATACGCCTCTGATTGCCGAAAAAACGATTTATTATCAACTTAAACCTCGTTCTAATATTTACCATGTGACAGCCGATTTTTTAGAAAGTGGTTTATTACAAAATCCACGTCTTTTTTTATTGTTGGGTTATATTAAAGATGCTGTCGATACGCTTAAAACCGGTGAATATGAATTATCTATAGGCACCACGCCTATCCAGTGTTTAGATAAAATGAAAACAGGTAAAGTTTTATTACATCGATTTACAGTTGTGGAAGGGTGGACATTACAGCAATTAATCGACCATTTACAACAAGATGATCGTTTTCAACATAATATCGATGAAAAATTTCTTGCTTTATTGCAAGCATCTTCTTATTACCCTAATTTAAATTCATTAGAAGGGTTATTTTTTTCAGAAAGTTACGATTACCCAAGGGGCACTGCCACGGCTCATATTTTAAAAAATGCTTTTGATTTGATGCACAAAAAGTTAGTGCTAGCTTGGGAAAATCGGGAATCAGGTTTGCCTTGGAAATCACCTTATGAGGCTTTGATTGCTGCTTCTTTAGTAGAGAAAGAAACTGCAATACCCGCAGAGCGGCCTAAGGTAGCCGCTGTTATTATTAGAAGGTTACAGCGCAATATGCCATTACAAATTGACGCTAGCGTAGTTTATGGTTTAGGGCAACATTATGTTGGCCCACTTAAAAAATCAGATCTTAAACGAGATACACCCTATAATACCTATAAACATTACGGTTTGCCGGCTACACCAATTGCTATGCCCAGCTTTGAATCAATCCAAGCGGTACTCCACCCTGCTAAAACAACAGCATTATATTTCGTAACTTCGGATGAAAGTAGTCATGTTTTTAGTGATACTTTGAAAGAACATAATCGAGCTGTAGCAAAGCATCGTCTCAGAATAAAACTACAAGCCTAATGAATTGAGATGATGCAAAGTACCTGTACATATGAATTCTTTTTTAACGCATTAAACGCTGCCTTTGCACGCAAGTCGATAATATTTTTGCATTCCCTTCCACAATAAGATAAATT
>JAPDKQ010000133.1:0-57861 GCA_027569665.1 Aspergillus bridgeri | reverse complement strand
CCGGAATCGGCAGCCGAAGTAGGCACTAAACCAGAATAGGAAGGTGGTCGTTTTTCATACATAGGAAAATGTCTTAATGAGTGTACCCAATGGGGAAGGCGGTGACAAGCGGCAGAACCTTCTGATAGAAATAAATAATGCGGTAAGCTCTTAAGATAGGAAAGTAGAAGCTATTAAATTACTATAGAAGGATAATATAAACTCACGATTATCTTTATATAATCGGTATAATCCTTGCTCTATTATATAAACTTAATTACTTCTCTTAACCTAAATAGTCTAAAAATGGGTATAAATAGCGTGAAAAATATTAGAATAGTTTTTATAATTATATCTAACTATACTAAGTCTAAGTATCGAAGCGTCTTTATTTACTAACTTATTTAATTATATCTAGAATAAGCTTAAAACTTTCGGTAATACTGGACTGGGATAAGAATAAGAATAAGGAAAATAAGATTAAAAAATATCTTAAAAGTAGTTAGTCTTATTTTAATATTTTTTTAACCTTACTAATATTAGAATATCTTAAGTATAATAAAAGAGGACCCGCTTAAATTCTAAAAAAAATAAGAGTTATTTTTATTAATACTTGCAGCTACGGTATGCGATATTCTCTTTATTCTAGTAATTAATATAAATATAGAATATCTCTTTAACTTTATATAGAATATTTATTATTATTATTATAGATTACTAAAGCTGATAAGTATTTAGAATCTAATAATATATATATATTTTATTAAGTTTAAACTTACTAATCTTTATCTAGAGGGTATAAAGTAGGATAAGATAAGAAATAAATAGGAGACTAAGTATAAAGAATTAAATATTAATTAAGAAGAGGATTATATAAATAGAATTAGTAATATTAAAAAAGAAGAATCTATATCTAATCTAAATAATACTTAACTAATTATTAAGATATCTAGCTAATAAATATCTCTACTAAATGCTTAAGCTAGAAGGGAAGATAAAACTAATAATAAAAATAATAATAAGAATAATAATAATAATAAGATAGTTCTTCTATTATTAAAGAAGACTAGCTGAAAGTATATATTAAGAAGAATAATTAGACCTTTTAAATAGCTTAAAAAGTTAGAATAAATAGAAATTATTACTTTTTAGAATTTCTATTACTCTAAATTAATATAATCTGGATTTTTTATAACTAAAATACCTTAAAATTCTCTAAATTACTATATAACTCTATGCATCTTACGACTACCCCGCGTGGGCGGGTTTAGACGGGCAGATTTAGATAGTAGGCGGACACCCTCTTGATCTACCCGCCCATGGATAATCTATGGGGTACCTAAACCCGTCCACGGACGGGTTTAGACGGGTTTGGACATGGGCGGGTTTGGACTCTGCCGAGGTCTACACGGGATATAGAGTAACCGGTATTTAATAGGATATAGCTAGCGATCTCACTTTCGCCTGGATTTAGTATTATAATAATAACTAGTAAATTATTTTTTTAGAGTTCCTCCTTAATTAGGATTCCTTTAGTAGCGGTCTTAAATATATAGTAAAATTATATAAGTTCATCCGCCTAATCGCGGCTTAGATTAGATAGATTTTTTTAACTACTCGCTTGGATCGGGTAAGTATAGATATTTAGATTAGAATTCCGCTTAGGACTAAAGAATATATAGTAAAAGCGATTAAGATAGATCCCCGAAGATACGGTAGGGAAGAAATATTAGGAGAGATAGTTTTCTAGAGGAAGATATTACTTATAGAGAATTAGAGTAATTAATATAGTTAATCTAGCGGGCGTGATTATTAGACTCGGAATAATCCCTAATAAGATATTTATTAAAGCTATATTAGAAGTATTTCCTATAATTATAGCGGATAAAGTTATATAAACTAAGTAATCTACGGCGGGATAATAATAGGTTTATAAATTTAGGATTAAAGAGAATTAACTAGTTTTTAAAAAGATTTAGAAAAATCTTTTATAGATAGTTCTTAGATAGATTAGTAGGCGGTTAATTCTCTAGATTTCTAGTTAATATAGATCTCTATAATTAGATACAGATATATTAAGTCCGGTAGTTTTCTAATTTTTATAAGAAGATAATAAAATTAATATAAGAGCCGGCGGGGGGTTTATAATAAAATAATATATTCTTTAGTTCTTAGTTAATCACGTATTCTAGTAATATTACGAGATCGTCTTTAGCTATCTTATCTTTTATAATTAAACGTTAGAATTTGATAAAGAAGATAGAAAACTTTTAGTTTTTTTATCTTAGGATAAAGAGAGTATTATAGATATTATAGATATAATTAGGATCGCCGTAGACTCTATCCAGTATATTTAGAATATTAGTATAATTATTTAACTAGCAGATCCTGTTTTTAATATATAATAGGATCTAGACGTAAAATAGTCCTTTTAAACGGTTAATAATATAGATTATACAAGTCTTAGGGATTGGGAAGCGGTTATAATTTATAGTTATCTTTTTCTTAATCTAAGAGATAAAGCAGTAGAGATCTAATTAGATATCTTTAAATTTATTAAAATCGAACAGGCGTTCGGAAAGATAGGCGGAGATAGAAGATCTAGAATTAATTAATATAGGCGCTTCTATCAGAGTAACTAGAGGTTCCTTAGTAATAGGTTTAGAGGTCTAGTTCGGGATACTAACTTTAGGGATAATAGTTTAAATAGCTTAATTATATTCTTTTATTAGAATCTTCTGGGTAGCCGTGATCTTAATTAATTAAAAATTTAAGTTTTTATTCTATTAGATCTAATAAAAGATAATAACTATAACGGCCGCTATATTCTTCTAGAAATAATTTCGCTCGGTATCTACGTTAATAGTAAATCCGTAGATCTACTTATAGTATAGATACTATTCCTCGGCGTGTTCGGCTACATACTAAGCGAATTATTCGGGGCTCTTAAATAGGGATAGAGATTTCGGGATTTTAGATATATTAAGTGATGGAAACTGCCTCCTAGAATTGGTCAGAAACGCTTGAATTCTCTATGTAGATGTCTGGCAGCTATCTGAAGTATGCAACTGCCCAATGTGGGTCAGCTGATGAGCTAACTATATATGGCCTAGCGCCGCAGCCAGAATCGGCAGGCTCCAACATTAAGTTAATACTAGCTCTATAGGAGGAGCTATATAATGTCAAGATGCGGGCTGGTAGAGATAATAAAGCTAATAGTAGGCAGGCGGGCAGGCAGGCTTCAGAGTAACAGATACTGGATTACTATAGGATTAAGCTATATATAGACTAATAGACAAGACGTAGCTCGAAGAGCTATAACAGGATCTCGAGGTAGTAGGAAGATAGGAGGTGGTGCGGTCATGTGATCGAGCCAGTTAGTCATCCTTGGATCCGCACCGTGACACCTGTGGATAAGATTAAGTAATATAAGATAACGTAAACCACAAGTGAGCCGTGGATCTAAGCGAGCCGTATGTTTTTAATTAAAATCCCACCCTCTTTATTTAACGCGTTATATCTTTAACACTAAATATAATATGCCTCCCCCTAAAGAAGCACGTATTCAGATGGCTATTTCAGCTTATCAGAAAGGTCAAATTAAATTAATATCACGCGTTGCACACGTTTTTACAATCCCTGAAAGCATCCTACGTGACTGACTTAACGGCGTAACACCACGATCAGAAACACGTGTTAATAATCATAAACTTACTCAGTTTAAAGAAGAAACGCTTCTTAAATAATTACTAGATACAGATATGCGAGGATTTCTAATACGGCCTAAATTCTTATATAAAATAGCAGGAATCCTACTTCGCGCGCGTCTCCGAAACCCTACAGCAAATATTAGTTCTAACTAGTTATATAATTTTACTAAACGTCATTCTTAACTATATACACGGTATAATAGACGAATTACATATTAATATATAAAATAAGAGAATCCGAAGATTATAATACTATAATTTTAACTGGTCTACAAGACTATTCAAGAATACGGCATATATAAGAATAATATCTAGAATTTTAATAAAACTAGCTTTATAATAGGACTCTGCACTATTTTAAAAGTAATTATTATAGTTAAACGAAGTGAGCGACCACGCAGAATTATCTAGAATAATTATGAATAAATTATAATCATTAAAATAGTTAGCTCGAGCGGCGTATATATATCATCTATTATTATATTAAAAGGGATCTAATAGTAAGCTACTTGGTTCCAAGAATCCAAGCTTTATAAAGACTAGTGAATTACAATAAGTAAAAATAGCTGAACTACTAATAAAATAGATCTTCTTTAGCTAAAGAATGTCTTTAAACCTTTCTCTAAGCGCTATATAACCGGTATAAAACGCCTACTTATTTTAGACGGCTATAGTAGTCATTTAACTACTAAATTTAATAATTTCTATAAATAAAATATAATAATATATCTTTATATGCCTGCTTACACTTCGCATCTTCTTTAACCGCTTAATATAGGTGTTTTTGGCCCGTTTAAACGCGCATACGGAAAGCTGCTTAAAGAGCATATAATTACGGATAATAATTATATTAATAAAGAGAACTTTTTATCGCTATATCCAGACGCACGGGCTTAAGTCTTTATTTCTATAAATATCTGCAGTGGCTTCGCAGGAGCAGGGCTTAAGCCACTTAATTAAGAACGAGTTCTTTCAAAACTTATCTTTTAACTACATACACCTACACCTGCGCTATCACTAGTTAAAGGGTTAATTTCCTCTATTTTTTAGACTCCATAGAATACTCGCTAACTAGATTGAGAGATACGCAGCTTGCAGAATAGCCTTAATACTAAATGAAAGCTTTCTAGTAGCCCGGTTACTCATATTCAATATCTTGAAAAGGCTGCTTAAATGGTGATATAAACTAACCTTCTTTTATAACAAGAAATCAAGGATTTACGAGCTGAAAATAAGCGAAAATATAAAAAGAAAGTAAGGAGGCGTGCTATACTAGGTAGTAATCGCCTTCTTAATATATAGGAAGGTGATAATCGCGTTCAGCAGTTAAATACGCAGTTTAATACGTAACCTGAGTAATCTACATCTACACCTTATTAAAGGGCTCCGCCTCGCTGTAGCAGCTATAGGATAGTTGGATATATAATTCGGAGTTGTTCTAGTAACTAATTATTATTTCATGTATTTAATTAATCGAATTTAATAGAGTTGGTGGTTGAATCGCTTCAAATAATGGTGGCCATAATTAAAAACACACGGCTCGCTTAGATCCACGGCTCGCTTGTGGTTTACATTAGCTGATCATAGTTAGTAAGCAGCTATAGATAACTATCTTTATAAAATTTAACGATCTCTTTACTAATTACTTGGTAGACGTGCAATATATAATTAACTAAGTTAAAGGCCTCATCCAAGACAACTAGTATTATAAAGTATATAAATAATTAAACCCCCCTGATCCTTTAGCCAATCTAAACAAAGCGTAAAAGAAGCGATAAGAAGGAATAGATTCTTAATTCCTCTAGAGTCAATTATTTATAGAATAGAGCTCTAGAATATATCGATACCTCTGGCTGCATGGAATTCCAGGATATGGGAAAACCGTTCTTAACGCGATAATTATACAGCATCTTAATTAATAAATTTATTATTATTATACTATACTCTATTTCTTCTTCAATTTCACCGATATTAATAAATAATTAGTTAACAAGCTTGTCCGCTTACTTATTACATAACTATATTTAAAGTATAAGAACTCTTGGAAGGAGCTAGATAAGCTGTATTTATTTTATAAGAATAGCTATTAATAGCCAGCACCCGAATCTCTGTTCGCCATATTCCTATAAATAGTGAACTACATCGAAAAAATCTAAATTGTTATAAACGCCCTAGATAAATATAAATCAAGAAAAGATTTACTTTTATGGATAGAAAATCTCGCAAACTCTAGATCTTTAGGGCTTTACCTCCTCGTCACTAGTCGGAAAGAAGAGGATATTAAAATAGAACTCGAAGCCTGGTTATATTAGGAGAATATAATTTTAATTTAATAAGCTACTATGGACGTTAATATTCGTATATATATTTATACGCGCCTTAGAAATGATCGAGGTTTTAAAAGATAGTAATCGAAATCATCGATGCAAGGCGAAATTAAGACCGAACTTATGAAGAAAGCTTATGGAATGTAAGATATATTACTTTTGCTATTTTAGAAAGTGCAAGATATTCGGCTTCAGTAGTAGAAATAATAATTACGCGTTATTTATCTAACTTCTATTTAATAGATCCTCCGTACAGCTTCCAGAGGAATCCTGCAGAGCTTAATTAATTATATTAGTTAGTAAACGCTATATTAAATACGATTACGGCCATCTCTTTAGTATCCTGGTTCCCTAAGTACTTAATCACTAAAAAGCGCATAGCGTAGAGATAGGAAATAACCTAATTCGCAGTAAGAATATAATCTAGAGACAGATTCTTCAGCGCTTCAGATAAGCGACTTATTATATAGGTAATATTAGGTCGGGTAATCATAATAGGATACTAAATCGACCCTATCTTTATCTCGTATTTCTTAATCCTTTAAGGCGGCGCCTGCTCTACGTACGGGGATAGGTCATAGGTACTTAAATAGGGAGTTACTGGCCATATCTATAGATTATTAAGATAGAATTTTATAGTAAGATTCTCTAGATAAATATTCTAATAGAGTTAAATCTTCTACTAAGATCTATCCTAAATAATTCTAATACCTAGAAACTATTTTATTTCTTCTATATTATATAATTTATATCTTTCTGCAAGAGCGTGTTTAAAACAGCTGGCTATCTTACGTGCGGCTTGCGTAGGTAGATTAATAATAATTATATTATCCATATATATTGTGATGTCCTGACCTCTGACCTCACTCGATGTTTGCATGGTTTGCACTGTTTGATGTGTTTGTCCCATAATGGGTTTGTTTATATACTGCCTAATGCAGTAATCTATTTCTCGTTCTTTCTTTTTTTTCTTCAACCTAGTGTCTTCGTATTTAGCTTATAATATCGATTTATTTCTTTATTCCTAAGACTATTATATTACACTAGGTTTATTATAACTCTTTTTTCTTAATATTTCAGCCCCTGATCGATACAGATATCCTAATTCTATTAGATCGTCTTCGACCAGGAGCCAAACCCCTATAATGTGCAGCGGCGATAACAGCTGTAGAACTAACTAATTAATTAATTAATATTAAACGATTAAACTAACTACGATTCCGATTAAATCACGAATGAATAATTATGGCGTGCCTAGATTATATTAAATTTGATTTTTTCTGTCGCCTGACTGCTCTGCTGAGCGGAAATGAGATAAGAGGTGAACTAATCTTAAAGAATAAATTCTTTTAGTATTATAAAAATAACCTAAGCCGTCTGTATTAGATGATAGAGAACCTTTTTAGTAAGGTCTAGGAACGAATTAACTAACTTAAAATCAGAGCTAATAAATAGGAATCCGCCTCTGAAGAATGGGAAGCCCGAGCCGTTTTATTAAAAAAAGAATTTATTAAAAAGACTAAAGAAGCCCAGGACTAAGAAGCTGAGATTAGCTCGCTTATTATTAAAGTAGTAGAACTATAAACTAGAATTCAAATTCTTTCTAAGAAACTAGCTTTTATAAAATTAATTAAGCTCCCTAACCCCCCATGTCTGTTAGATAGAAAGAAATCATGTTTTAATAACTAGATTATTCTAATAAATACGAAATTAAGAGCTAATTAAGATTATTATATTACTCTTGACCTACGTATAATCTACGTCTAGAGTTAAATAGAAGAAAAGATCTTATAGTACTTGGTCTTAAGATAATAAATCTAAGGAAATAGATATAAAGATAAAAACGAAATACTGGAATATCTTCAGAGTATCTATTATAATCTAAATTAGGCTATTATCGTAAAAAATAAATTTAGGAACTTGCGGATAAAGAAGAATAATAAATTCTATAAATTCCTATTTAAATTTATCTATGTAGTCTCTAAAGCAGGTATCTATAATAAGGATATAAAGGATAAACTTTATTAGAAACTCCTTCGTAAGCTGTAAAAGATAATCGTTATAAAATATAATAAGGATATTTATTTATTTAGTAGATTTTCGGAATACTGCTCTACTATGACTAATAGTCTTAAAATTATGGATTAAGGATATCTTAGGAATCGCTTTAACACAGGAAACTAAGCTCTAGTAGGTAAGGAGAATCTGAAACCGGTTAAATCTTAAAAACCATGTTAAATAGATATAGATTAGCGTAATTAACTAATAAGAGAAGGAAAATATTTTAATTATTTTAAGTGAGAATATTAATCCGCTAATTATTCTAATAAAGCTCCTACTTCTCTGAGAGTCTTTAATCTGTAGGAAGAAGATATAAAAATCTTTAATTAGAGAAAAAGGAATATCTAAAGGAAGTCTCTATTCTAGGCGAAGTTTATATTAAATAATACGCTAAGTTTAATTTTTAGAAGTTATTTAGGAAGCCTAATAATTGTTTTATGATTTAGACTCAGGTAGTAAAGAATGGGATATTATTTATTATAAAAATACTAATTAATATTAGAGTAAATAGTCTCTATTTTATAAATACTTCTACAGCTAATCTTCTTACGAATTATTTTTAGATATAATTAATTCTACTAAACTAATAGATTCCGGTAGCAGGATTTAATGGTAAATCTACCACGTCTATTACTTATATTATAATATTAGATCTAGTGGTAGATAGAAGATAGTAATATCAGATGCCTTTTATTCTTGTGGACTTAGGGAAGTATAATATTATATTAGGAAAACTCTGGTTAAATAAGTATAGAATCCTGCCTAATTATTATTAGAAATAATTAATCTAGTCTAGAAAACCATTCCTGGTAGAAGAAGTCAAGGTAAAAGGACTATAGAGCTGTTTTAAGAGTATCTTATAAAGATCTAAAGTAAATTAGGTATATTAGAAAGACGCAGTTCGCCGAGATAAACTAATAAGTAATAAGATAGAAGAAGAATAGCGCTGAAAGGAATGTTATAAATCTTTAAGAATATAAGTTTAAAATTATATAGAATCTTAGAATAAGATGTAAAGAGCCTTAAAAAAAAAAGAGTAATATTTATAAAAGCTAATCCCTAGGAAGTTATTCCATGAAGTTAGGTTCTTATATTAGATAGATATTATAATAATTAGAGTAGTTAGCTTTTTACGATACGTATGTAGTAAAGATAGTGAGATATTTACCACGTCACTATATTAGATTAATAAGTTGATTTCTTATAAGAAGGATCCTAAAGAATAAGAATTAGAAAAGATTTAAGAATAGTTATTAAAATAATATTAAGAATTTATTAATATCTTTTTTAAAATATAGTTAGATACTCTTTTATCATATCGACCTTACGATTATAAGATAGAATTAAAGGATAAACTTTCTCTAGAATATTTATCTTTATATAAGATAAACGCTGAAGAACTGGAAGCTGTAAGATAATATATTATAAATAATCTAGCTAAGGATTTTATTATATCTAGTAATATACTCTTTACTTCTCTAATTCTGATAGTAAAAAAGCCTGAAGAAGGACTATGATTCTGTATAAATTATTATAAATTAAACGCGATTATAAAAAAGGATTAATATTCTTTTTTTCTAATTAACGAGATTATGGACTAATTAAGTCGCGTGAAAATCTTTATAAAGATTAATATTTAATAAAGATTTTATAGGATCCGTATAAACCCTAAGTCTGAAGAATTAATTATATTTTAAATCCGGTATAGTATCTATAAGTATTAGGTAATACTATTTAGGTTTATTAATGGATCGGTAACTTTCTAACGTTTAATTAATAATACTTTTCTGGACTACTTAGATTAATTTATAACTATATTCGTAGATAATCTAATTATCTATAGTAATAACGAGATAGAGTACGAGGAATACGTTAAACTAGTCCTTTAACGATTAAGAGATACTGGACTCCAGATGTTACTGAAGAAATATAAATTTTATATAATTAGAACTAAATATCTAGGTTTTATTATCTCTATTAATAGTATTATAGTTAATCCCGAGAAGATTACCGCGATTTAAAATTAAAATACTTCTATAACTATTAAAGGTATATAGTTATTTTTAGGCTTCTGTAACTTCTATAGAAGGTTTATTAAGTACTATAATAAAAAGGCGAAACCCCTAAACCGACTAATTAGAGTAGATATCCCGTTTATATGGGATAAGGATTATTAGAACGCTTTTAAAGATCTAAAAATAGTACTATCCTTTACCCTAGTACTCTTCTATTATGACCTGGAATTATCTACTAAACTGAAAACGGATGCGAGTGATGGAGTAATTTCTGGAATATTATTTTAGATAGATAAGGTAGACTAGTAATAGTATCCGGTAATATTTTTTTTAAAGATAATAATACCTACAGAGGTGAACTACGGAATCTATAATAAAGAGATACTAGTTATTATTAGATTCTTAGAGGAATAGAGGGCCGAGCTAAAAGGATTATAGAGATTAGAATATTTCGATATTTTTATAGATTATTAAACTTTTAAATATTTTATAACTATAAAAAGATTAAATGCTTAGTAGGCTAGATAGATAGAGTTCTTATTCTATTTCTATTTCTTAATTAAATATCGGCTTAGAAAGTAAAACATACTAGCGGACGCCCTAATTAGGTAGGATAAATCTATAAATAAGGAATACTGGATCTAGACCCTTCTTTTTAGAGATTGTTTTAAAGAAGGCGTTTTTTTAATTAAGCTCGTATCCTTAGATCCGGAACTAGAGCTAATTAACTATCTTCTATAAGCGAACCGTGACTTACAGGAACTTGTTATATATCGTAATAGAGTAATATTAGAGGATCTGGAATAGAAGTTATTAGATAGGAAACTCTTCTTTTAAAAATAACTAATAGTACTAGATAAAGAGGATCTTCGAGCCCGCCTACTGGATAAAATTTATTAATAATCCTCTACGGCTTATCTAGGTAAGGAAAAGACTAAGTAGCTAGTTAAAAACTAATATTGGTGGCCGTCATGAAGTAAGAATATAGATAGATATATTAATAACTGCTTAATATACGCATGGAATTATATCTAGAGAGACCTATCTTCTAGTCTTTTTTAATCTCTATCTATCCTGGATTAACTATAGTAATATATAGGAATAGATTTCTGTTCTCTCTCTCCAGCGAAGAATAGTGGGTACGATAATATATTTATAGTAGTGGACCGGTTTAATAAGCGTATAATATCGATACCTTATTTTAAGACTATTATAGCAGAGGGTATGGCGAAACTCTTCCTATAATAAGTATATCCCTGGACCGGTCTACCTGATAGTATTATCTCGGATAGAAGAGGATAGTTTATTTTTAAATTCTGGATAGAATTCTATAAGATTCTAGAAGTGAAACTAAAGTTGTTCTCTAGATATTATCCGCAGACGAATAGAGGAACAGAGATAGTAAATTAATACATAACTTAGCGCTTACGTCTTTTTATAAATTATTACTAGAACGATTAGCTAGAGTTATTATCTATAATAGATTTTATAGCAGCGGCACTATTATATAAGTTAACTAGTATATTTCTGTTCTTCGTAGAGAGAGGATTTAAATCCTGTATATCTTTTAATTAGTAAGAAGTCTTAGAATTCTGAGAGTTAAAGGTAAAAGACTAATAAACGCAGGCTATGGCTCACCGATTAGAAGAGGTATAAAGCTATATAAAGGGCTGTATAGATAATATTTAATAATGTTAGCGGACCTAGATAAATCGCTATTATAGAGAAGTTAACTTTATACTAGAAAATATGGTTATAATAATAATAAAGGACTAATAGTTAAGATGTCCTAGCCGTAAGCTTAGTTAATAAGCGATAGGATTATTTAAAATCTTAAAAAAAAAAGATTATTCTTATCTATTTAATCTACCAGAATCTATACGCGTCTATCCTATCTTTACACCTAAGAAACTTCGACGTGCGAATAAAATAAAGCTATTATAAGAGTAAATTCAGGATCTGTAAGAGCTGGTTAAGATTAATAATTAAAAAGAGTAGAAGATTAAGTAGATTCTTATCTGCTATCTATACTATCGGAAGCTTTAATACTAAGTTAAGTAGACTAGTTATAATAATAATAATATCTAGTATCCTGCTTGGAATTTTAAGAATTTATTAATCCTGATTCGCGATTTCTATATTTAATATCCTAATCTTTCCGGGCCCCCGTCTTGCCTCGATCTTTGGCTTAAGGCCGCTAAGGATAATAAGTTCCTATTTAATTATCCTAATAATAATAAATCTTAGCTTCGTGGCAGTTGAGGGCAACTACGCTCTGGAAGAGGGGGGTAATATGATATCCTAATTTCTAATCTTACTCGATGTTTGTATAGTTTATACTATTTAATGTATTTATTCTATAATAGGTTTATTTACATACTGCCTAATACAGTAACCCATTTCTCGTTCTTTTTTCTTCTTCTTTAACCTAGTGTCTTCGTATTTAGCTTACAATATCGATTTATTTCTTTATTCCTGAGGCTGTCACATATATAAGGACGATTATATAGGCGTTTAAATAAAGATATTCTTCTTTAAGAATAGGCGTTAGTCTAAAGATAAGTAATATAATCGCTAGATCCTTTTATTAAAGGCGCCCTAATTTCCTTAATCTATATAGTGCCTTTCTAAATTTCTAAATCTTACCTTTGACCTTAAAGCCGTCTAGATATCTTATATATATAATCTTATCTAGTAATATATTTAGAAATGCGTTTACAGTATCTCGCTGGTTTATATTAAGATTAAATATTACTATAAGTATTATTACTACTCTGAATACTTTAGCGGACGTAATTACTATATAATTACTAAATATAGAGTCTTTCTCTAAATTATCATATATATAGATTCTTACCTTCACTTTTAGAAATTATCCGTTTTTATTAAATTTATATATAAAGACCTATTTTAATAGTAAGATCTATATATTTCCCGTTTCTTTATAATAAGCGAGATTATATACTTCTATTAATTTAAGGTTTCCTATCTCTACACGTGTAGCAGAGATAAATTTATCCTTTAGCGGGTACTATAATATTTCTATATATAATCCTGGCGGCTGAGGAAGATTATTTCGGTATTATTATTTCTTATTAATCTTTATTAGATTAAGAGTAATTATAAAGGCGTACTCTACTTAATCTAGCGTTTTAATAATCTAGGAATCATCCTGTACGATTAAATACGTAATATACTATAAATTAAATCGTATCTTTTATAATTATCTATCTTAGATTATATTTTTAGGTTAAATCCCTTTATTATAAGGTTCTCGTCGTCTTCTATTCTCTAATCTTAATAAGATATACGAATCGGGATCCTATATAGATATAAATATCCTTTTTATTTCGCTAGGATCTTCGTAATATTTAATAGAGGTAGACGCTCTACTTTCTACTACTTCTTATAGTAATCTAGCTAGAAAATCGTCTAGGGTCTCCTCTCGCCTGTATATAGGTATAGAAAGCGGTGATTTATTATCGAATCTACCTGGTATGCGAGATCGCGATTCTCCTACTTCTTATTAATAATACTAAGTATGATGTTAAGGCGTTAATTAAAATATTAAAAGTCCTACGGTATATAGGCGGTCCGGTGTGCCTATCTAGTTTCTAGCTATCTTATTAGATTACTAATTTAAATTACTCGATCTAATAAATCCTGTTTTGATTAATCCTTAATTATTTTAATTAATATCCTACTAGATATCTTTATCTGCGAGATCTATTAATTTGTTTAGCTAATAGAGGTCTATATCTCTCTATAGTTAAACTGCGATCTGCGCTGGCGGTATAGATAAAGTTTTATATAGTAGATCTTTAAGAAATGGCTTGCTAGGATTGTAAAACTAGGTTTTATTAAACTATATATTCCTAGTAGTCTTTACACGTTACTTCTTCGGGTTCCAGATATATTATATATTTAATATAACAGGTCCTAGAAGGATCCCGCGATATGTATGTGGAGCTATCTTATTATTCTATTCCTGATCTTATCGTATGTAGGTAATATAACTAACTATATAATAAGCTGCGAGATCTGGTTTCTTACTATAAAGTAGCTTAAAAGATGTCCTCTACTAAATATCTAAGATAAATATTTGGTTTACTATCTCTATAGTAGATATGAAGATCTAGGGCTATAGATTCTAGGATAATCTCGCTCTAAGAATTATCTTTCTTATTTTTAGGATTAATATAAATCCTGCACATTCTACTAGTCCGTTCTGATTTAGGGTTCTAACCACTAAATACTTGTGTACGATCTCTTTAAGATATTTAAATTCCTTAATCTTATTCTCTAGTATTAGTTCCTAATTGCTTTTTATAAATTTAATCCGTATATTAAAGAGATTTTCCCGTTTATTAATATAGGTTTTAATAGCTTCTATACAGTTATTCTTTCGCGGGTGTGTGTTAACTATATAAAAACGCGAGTATTTATTATAAAAATATAAAATCTACTAATCTCTATTTAGCGCTAATCTTATCTATATAAAATCAAAATATACTCTTTTAAATAACGAGATTATCTTTATCCTAAAGCGTCTAAATATCTACTATAAAGTCTATAAGATCTTATATAACTCGCATATCTATTATCTTCTATTAGTATTATTTTAATTAGTAATTTTTATACCTATAGCGGCTTCAGGTAGTTATCTAATTATATCATAGTAGATATAATCCATACGGCGGTACTAATCCTCTATTCTTTCCTTTAGGATAAGCGGTTTTATTAATTTTCTTATCTTCTATGTAGAGATCGAAATTATATATATATATAGATTCTTACTAGATCTCTCCGGTTTTTTAATAATCTATAATCCTGCGGTATATACCTCTAATTAAAATATATTCTTACTATCTTTTATAATACGATTTTAGTAGAGATCTGGTTAGTATCCGGCTTATATAGTCTTTTAAGCATTTAGAATATTAGTATATAGTCCAGGAACGTAAGCTATATTCTTTAGAAGAATCATCTTTTCGCTTTTATTATCTCTGTAGTTAGGGCGGATCTTAACGGTTCCAGTGCCTAGAATCCTAATAATTAAATTATTTGTTTAAAGATCTTCTATTATAATTTTATCGAGTGTTTCAAATCGTGAGATATTATTATATATATATATAGAGGCTTCTAAATTAAGAATAAAATAATTCTTTAGGAATAGAGATATTCCTATATTAAATATAAGCGTTATTTTATATAGAGTTTGACTTATCTTATCTTTTTAATTTTAATCGATAAAACGTTTAATTATTCCACCGATTTTACTGTTTTACGAAGCCTTATCTCTAAATTTCTTAATAATTACCTCGTCTGCTTTAAATAAAGCAGTCTTTTTTAATAGATTAAGATATTTATATTCCACGAATCGGTAGATCTCTCCGCATAGATAATTTAGAAGCCTTTTTATTCTATCTTTACCTGTATAGCCGTTTAATAAGACTATCACTATCTAATTATCTATTTCCTAATACTACTAATTTATAAGATATTCTTTATATCTTGTAAGCAGGTTATAAAATATCTTATTCTTAAATTTCCTATTTTATAGCTATATTTCGCTAAAGACGTTTAATATAGACCTAATCGTATGTAGGAAGATCCGTTTAATATATCTATTCTAACTCTCTAGAAGATCTCGTTTCTAGATTACTACGTATATAAAGCTAAAATCATCTAGTTAGACCTTTATCCTCCCCTACTTAGGAGATTACTTCCTAACTGTATTATATAACTTTAGAGCCTTGCTGTTAAGATATATATTATTAGATTTAAATTACTTTCTTAATATTTTAATTATCTCGTTCTTCTTCTTATCTTTGATAATCGGTCTCGCTCGGACTAGTATAGAGGATCGAATTACTTCCTCTATCTTTACTATAGCGTTCTTTATATTCTTCTAGTTCTATAGGTCGATCTATTATTTCCTATAGGATCTATCATCGAGTTCCTCTAGTCTCTACGGGCGCTTTCCTTCTACAGAATATTCTCCTTACTTAGGATCGAAGTAATCCTATATCTTAAGGTGATATGCGTACGTCTCTATCTCTTTAATCTAATTATATTAATTGTCCGGTTCATTAAGGATGATTTTTATTTTTAGGATATTATCTATATCACTAGTTATATTACTCAGGAAGGTCTCTTAATAGAAATAATTATATATCTAGATTTAGAGGGTCACCGGGCTCATAACTATAGAAGTATAGAGGCTTAGTATATAGAATAACTAAGGATTTAGATAGGATTAGACCGCTAAAACAATCGGATGAAGTAATTATATTAGCTATATTAAATAAATAGATAAAGGCTTATCCTTCCTAACTACATAATAAAGAAGCTGATATTTATATAATCTTAGAGGCTTCGGAATCGTTATAAATAAGTGAGATTGTATGATCTATTACACGATCGAGTTGGCCAAGCAAGGTAATAATCTGCCTGCTTAGTCAACTCCGCACTTCAACACACCCGCTCAACCCTAGAACTGGACTGGGTAATACTAGGTAATATATATATCTGCCAGGTACCACGTATATGGTTACACTACCTCATACGTCTACCTAGAGCTACTATGTACTGCTGCTATCAACAAGCCTCTACAGTCCGAGCTAGTTAGTATCGGCGTTCTTGGCACGTTGTTCCACTGCTTTAGAGATCGTTAGGCCATCTTGAGTGGTAACCCTAATTTCTTCAATTTGACTTCTCACCCGAGCCTTTCAGCTTAGATCCATATTCTGCTATTGACTCTTACGAGTTACGAACAGGTATTCATTCCTGAATATATCTGGTTAACACACAAGGTACAGATGATTTCAACACATGCCAGACACTGCGCCTTGCCCACAAAGGTCAGTCTGGAGACCCAGTATCCCTCAGTCGACTCGAGCTCCACCCTACTGCTGCTTCTGCTTCACCGAGCGCCATTCAATCAAAAGACTCCCCACCATGGTCGTGCACGCCAAAGCAACGGGAAGATACCAAGTACGCGTCAAGCCCCGATCGATATACTCCAGCACCTCCCCCGCCCGTTCCTTCGGGACCATGTTCTTAATATCCCCCAGACCATGCTGTCCGATATAAGCAGGCGACAGCCCAGGGATCAGATCCTTCAGACTAGAAGACAACTGATTCGTGAAAATCACCTGCGCAATGGCAATAAACACTGCCGGACCCATACTCTGCCCGAACAAAATGACTCCGATTCCAAGGTTGACGTCCGTGGTGGTCAAGGTCGTCTGCATCGCGGCCTGCGGGCCCTGGAAGCCGATGCCGCCACTGAAACCGACGAGTCCGGAATACAGGATGATCTTTGAGAGGGAGGTGTGTAGATCGTAGGTAGTCATTAAGCCGGCGGCGACGGGCATGCAGACGGACGCGAAGATCATGAACGGGGCGTAGTAGCCGAGAGTCGTGGTGCCGATGCCTTGGAGGAAGAGGCCAAGCATCATTCCGACGAGAATGGGGATCATGAGGTAGCCGCTTTCGCTTGGGGTCTAGAGGTCGAGCATTGTCAGTGGGGATATTGTAATTAGACACAACCACCGGAGTCATACATGCGATCGCACGACTTGGTAGTACGTCGGTAAGTACCACTCGAGGACATTCGTCATCGAGTTCGTGCACGCCGTGAAGACGAAGCCAGCAATGACATTGCGGTTTTTAATAATGCGAAAGGGAAGTGCGGCAGAGTCACCTCGGCGGTATTGATTGAAGAAGAACGCAGCGAACAGAACGCCAAACACAACGAACAGTCCAATCACTTTCGCATCTGACCAGGGATACTTTGTTCCCGCCCAGGATAGGGCCAAGAAGAGTGCTGTTAACGATGGTATGAACAAGAAGTTGCTGACGAGGTCGATTTCCCTGATCTTCTGAGCGAACGTGAGCTGGCCCTCTGCACTGGTTCTGGGATCCGAGAAAAGCAGAAGCAGCGTGGCTAGCGATACGCCGCCAATAGGGAGATTGATCCTGCAGGGGAGCATGTCAGTTTCAACTACATCGATCCCCATCAGACAGTCTTACCAGAAGCACCACCTCCATCCCACAGACTGCGTCAACGCACCACCCACGATCGGCGCCAAAATAATCGCCAGCGATTCCACACACGCCATCAAACCCGCAAACACGGGGCGCTTATTCAACGGCAGAATATGCGTGATGACAGCAAAACAGCCAGCCAAACCGCCCGAGAAGCCCAGACCTGTCACGGCTCTCCCGACAATGAACATAGGGGACGAGGCAGCAGTGGCGCAGAGCAAGGAGCCGACGAGAAAAACGACATTGCTGAACACAAAAATGATCTTGATCGAGAAATGCTTATACAATTTCGCGAACCCGAACTGGAACGCGCAGGTGCACAGGCGAAAGGAAGAGGAGTACCAGCCCACGTCGGCAACGGTGTGAAAGTGGTCGGTGATGCTCGGCACGGCTGTAGCGACGATGTTGGCATCAAGACCCCCGAGAATCATGACGACGCATAGTGCAAGGACGGTGCACCAGAATTTGGAGCCGGTGGGATACAAGGGTTCTGTGGAATGGCCAGGTGAAATTTGGAGTGGCTCAGTTCGTGCCGAGGTTGAAGGATTTGGTGGTTGCTGTGGGTGGCTCTGTGGGGTGTCCACTGTAAGCACCTCTGTTGTTGCTGTTGTTGTTGTTGTCGCTGCCATCGTGTGAAACAGAATATAAATCGTCGTTTGAAAGGAGAGGATGGAGAGGGTTATAGGTTCATGGCTTTGGCCATTTGTAATCGGCGCATGTGATGACTGGCGTGTCATGCAAGATTATGCCGAGGTGGAATAATCGCAGGTTCGGCATATCCATAGCATCGCTCATGCCCTGCAAATCATTAGCGAGATCACCATTGGCATCATTCATCGCCACCAGATCTCAGGAACTGACTCGTAATATCGTATCGTGGACCATGAGGAAACCGAGGGCATTCCGACAATCTTAGATTCCGCCCACCCGTCTGAGCGCCGAATCACAATGAAGAAAGTGTAGATGTAGCCCCCATTATAGCCAAAGAAACAACGTCTCATGCACATCCTCGAATCAACAAGTTGCAGAGCATGACGGAATTACCCCAGTCACTGCCGATAAACAGTGACCTACCGCACAGGCACACGATGTAGGCAACTCAGAGCACTAGACCTGCAATCCTCCCAAGTCACAGAAAGGCGGCTCCCTCGCTGCAGTAATTACAATTACGAAGGCCATAATGACCTCAAGTGTCCAGACAGAGTCATCGCCTACGGACTAGTTATATTTAGTATAGCTCAATCGTATGTGGTTGGATCACTTCATTTTTGAATGGATTGTTCCTAGAATTGGAGCGGAGTCGGGTACACTTTATCCAAAACTCAGCCTCTGATTTCCTCGTCTGTGTTTCGAGCCCGTAGTGGAATTCTCCACGAACCGTCATCTATAGTCGAGCCAGTTGATCGAAACAAATTCATATATAATTACAATCGATAGGTCTATCACCTTTCTCCGAAGGGATCTATTCCATGTGGCTAGACTTACTAAACCTTGTGGTCCGTTAATCTATTGCATCGTCGCTTGTTGTGGTTGAAATGGCCCCCATGTCGCATCGAAGGAATATAGAAAGAACAGGGCGGTGCCCCTTATCCATGCGAACTGCGCTGCAACTTCAGCTTTCCTCTGTGACTTGTAAACAGGTCGGAAACGGGCTCACCTGAATGTTCCGCACGCATAGGTTGCCTGCTCATGAGAAATGAAGCCACTGCCAGAAGAGGCAGCGACTACATCAATCCATCTTGCTCGGGTGGAGACACTATTGTCACCTTGGCAGCACGCCACGGCCAGGGGAATTAAATTCGCCCACTACTCTAGCCAGCCTCAGCCCGTGTGTTGAGACGGACCGGAAAATCCCACGGAATTACACTATAATAAAAAATACCCCGAGCCTGAACAACCCGAGGTACAAGACAGGACTTCGAAGCATCAGACGGATATAAATTGATAGTTGAAGGCAATGTATATCCATGAGGTGAAGGTGCCGAGGCCATCTCTGGTTTCTAGATGTGTCATAAAGTGCTGATCGAGAATCGGAATCGTGACGAACGGACTCAACATACCAATGTACCAGATGATCGTCATCATCCTTCTTGCGAGGACGTTGCCTTCTGAGAATTGGGCAAAAGTCCATCCGCAAGACAGATATGGTGGCTGTTGCTAGAGAAATTATCCACACCTTGACGATCCAACACGCCGGATAAAATAATGAATAGCTATTTTGCACGCCCGAAATCGGGCTTCAGAAATTTCGTTCTCCGAGACCTGATAGCTGATATTCTAAACCAGCAACTGACTAAAAGCATCTGGCGTTTATTCACATTTACATATGTTCTGGAAGAGTGATCCGTGCTTAGATTCTAACCTGAGACAATCACGGCTTGCGGTTTCCTGGTGATGAAGGAGGTCGTGTACGTCAGATCAAGTTTTATTGGTGACCTCGCGCAGTACGGATCAGTTTCATTCATTGTGGTGGGCAATTTTGTGAAAAATAAATGAGGAGGTAGGCAATAGTAAGACTCCTGATCCAGCAATGTCTGAAGAAAATATGGTTATGGATATTTGACAATTTTTATTGGCAGCGATGTGCCAGTTTTTGTGCCGTGGAGGGAATATCTCAGGTACCAGGCCATGGCAATTTATTGTGAAGTCGACACAGCGACGATCAGACCTCCAGGCACCCACCCTGGATGCCTAGGTGTATACAGTGACTGCCATGCAACTTGCACGGTAACAATTCAGCGGTGTAGAGCTGCATCTATTTTCCGCAATGCTGCCTGAGTAGTCTGAATTGTTTGCCTAGACGGCGCTTACGCTCCGTACTTGGCTGTTCCTTTCCAGCTACTCCCTCTACTGTCTGGCACTTGGCGGACAGTTTCGCTTATACCTCTTGTTAAGACTCGAATATGTTGTTCGGTTCTCCTGGAGGGAAGGGCAGGTCTCTGGACCACGGTATTCCCTGTAGTCCTTTTTCCATCTTGCGACCCAAGAATGTTTCCTGGGAACTATCAAATATTTCATTCCTCGGGTCCCGTCTTGTAAACTATGAGATGACTCCGCAGATCCCAAGCAGAGGAGCCTTGTTCTGCCTACATTGATGTACCCGATCTAGAGTTCGATTTCCGACTCTCTTCTCCGAATCTCGATCGTTGCAAACGGATCCGCAGTCAGATCACCTCCCATCTTGACGTGTTCAGGAACACTCCCACCTGCCAGCCGAAAATCATACTTCAGCAGGATATGGACCAAGGCGATCTTAATCTCATTTGCAGCAAAAAACCGACCCGGACACGCGTGCTTCCCCAGACCAAAGCCCAAATGCTGAGGCGAAACAGAGACTAGCTGCGCGGATGTTTCGCTGCCGGGCGTCTCACGAAGCCGCAGGAATCGATATGGGTCGAATGTATCGGGGTTTGGATAGATTTCTGGATCCCACATGTCCTCGCAGGAGACGAAAATCGAAGTCCCTTTAGGAATGACGGTACCGTCGGACAAAGTGACCGACTTCATGGCTAGGCGTCTCATGGAAACTGTAGGTATTATTAGCTCATTGTCAACCAGGATAGATGGCGATGGAACATACTAATACCGGTCGGCTTCAGCCGCTGGCTTTCCTTTAGCATGCTATCCATGAGCTTCAGTTTGTATAGGGTGGTCTTCTGCCATCCTTCTGCCTGGATGACCGTACAAGCCTCCTCGCGAAGGGCATTAATCAGCTCTTCCTTCCCGCAGAGATCATACAGTACCTGGGTGATCATATCAGAGGTAGTATGGATAGCAGCCAGGGAAAATGAAAGCTGAGAAGCACCAGCGTCGTACGGTCGACCCTTTGCACATTGTTCCATCCACTCCATGGCATCTGCGCATCGTTTCGGGGACATCCCTTGTTCGGCAGCGGCTCGCTTTTCAGCTGCACGCTCCTCAAGGACAGGGTTGATGATGTTACGAGCATCGCGCAGCTCGGCTTGGATCTTGCGACAACCGGGATGGAACCGAGCGACGAGAGGGCGGACCAGTTTGGGCCACATTCGTAGAGACTGCGCGGCGAGAAAAGAGTCGACCGTGTAGTTGATTGTGATTTGGAGCCACTCGGGGTTACGACAGATTTTATCACCAAGGAACACTTTGGACGAGAGCTGAGCGACGATCTGCAAGACGGTTTCTTTGGTGTTGATAGTACGCCACTCTAGATCCGGTCAGCCATGCAAGTTCACATAATCCACAAACGACTCACCAGACTCATCACCCCAGTATGAGTTCAATGCAACGGCAGCCTCCTCAGACAAAGGTTTGGTTACACTCCCTGTTGATCTTCAGCATTCCTCGTTACATCCGACTCCCCATCATTATCCACCCGCCCTTACCCAAGCTCTGCGTCAATTTCATACGCACGGCATCCTGCACGATCTGGTCGGGCAGTGTACCCTGCCTAAACGGCTCGAACCCGTGGATATCGGCATGGAAGTCGCGGCCAGTCTCATGTCCGAAGCTGAGATCTGGATGGTTTCGAATCTCGTTCGCGTATCGGGGGGATAGCAGAGTCTTGGGGCCACTCTCGGTGACAATATTGAAGACAGGCCACTGCACAATACAATCATCGGTTAGCCTTGATTACTGTTTGTATATATTTTTTTTTTTTCATACCTTCTGCAATCCGTCTGCAATCAGTGACCTGGCGCCATAAAGGAAGCGATTCTTTGCCGACCCCAGAGTGAGCTCAAATGGCTCTTTTCCGTTGACCAGAGGGAACCTTGTAGCGGAACTTGTAAAGAACAGAAGGCCGAGCACACTCAGTGCCAGAAGGCCTGTGAACAGCAATGGATCATTTGAATAGTACGCTGCCAGGATTTGGAGCATGATGTCGAGCCCTTGTTTGGATTATAACGAGGATGATAGCGGTAAAGAAATGATGGAGACACAATTCAAACAGCTCTTTCTGACACCCTATCCAGACATTCTCCTTTTCTATTGTCACTTCATTGTTATACAGAATTCTCCAGGGCCGTCAACTATAACTGCGTGGATCAATAAGGGTGCGGGATCTACAGACGCGCTGATTCAACAATGCGCCACTGCGAGTATCGTCTATCCAATCGAAGGAGGGTTTCCATTTCAGCATATTTGCAAGACCCATGGCGACTCTTTCTATTGGCTTCACCGAGTGGAGTGTTGATTCAGCAGTGGATCCCTCTCCACAATGTCAATCTGCAGTTCTGCAGACTACAAGCTCCGCGGTCTCCGCGGCGTCACACGATAGCAGGTTTCAGCACCTCGAGATTTAATATATATCATTGGAGAGATGAAGTAGTGCTCCCCGGCAAAGAGGACCGCTTCACTTCGGCTGTTCTGCTTCGGCAAGTGGATATGTCGATCTCCATTTCGGATGGTGGCCCACAGGCACCACACAGCATGGAATATTTGTACAACTGGAGATTAAGCGAAGATTCAATTCGGCAGGTCCTCTCCGAATGGCTTCTTGCGGATACAATCAGCTCCTATTATTACCTACTACCCTATGCACAGCCATTTCACCCCACTGGCGCGGCCGGCTCATAGGAAAAGCGAATCGCCTCCACATCCATCCCCTCCAGCAACTCCGGATACTTATCGATAAACTCCGTCGTCAAGCCCCATCCGCTCTCTTTCGTAAAGACGTCAAAGAAATCCTGCCGAATCCGGAGGTTATCTGCAGCATCGCGTTCCAGAATATCCCTACCCCACGGCCAACGAATCTTCGAACAACAAGACAAATAGTCAATCAGCTCGCAGTAGTCATACTTCGTCCAGTACTTGATCATATTGATCCTCAGCTGCGGCCACACAATAAGATCTATGAGATCAGGATGGCCCCTTTGCAGCTGCGCCATCAAGGGACGGAGGAAATGCGGCAATCGCTGAAACGCAGCGGGCGTCGGAGATACCCGCCACTTACTGTACACGTAGGTCAGCCATCCACTGGCAAGACACTCGGGGTCTCGGAGCGACTGGCGCCGCATGCCTCGGCTGACTTCGTCGGCCAGGAAGTTCCGTCGAGTGCCGTAGAGAAGGTCGAGAGGGGCTGGGACGGGCGGACACACGGCGACAAGATCCGGGCGGGAAAACCAGGGACACGTCGCCGGCATGAAGGCTGGGTTCATTCCGTATTCGTTGATTGGAGTGAGAGACCAGTTCGGAATGGTGTTAGGGGTGGACGATTGCGAGGATGGTGGCAGACCGGGAAGCAATCCATCCGTCATCCGGACGGGGGGTTTGGTTGACGTTGGCGCTGTCAGGCATGATGAGGGGTTCTGATCTTGGACTCCGGATGCTCCGACTGGATCTTGACAGAGTGCAGATGTGTTTGAGCCCTCTATCATGGACGGACCTTGCGCTTCTAAAGGACGAGTAAAGCCATTACTTGAGATCGGATGCCATGTATGCGTAACAGGCGCGAGCGGTGCCGACAACGAGGACGGTCTCTCGGCGAGCACATCATTAAACTGACCCAGTAGATGCCGCAGCACCACCTGTTGTTCCTTTAGTCGTTTATTCTCGTCGAGGACGCGGTTCAGCGTGATGGTGTACTGGTGCATCCACGTAGGGCCATGATTCTGGTCGCAGAATGTTACACGATCCTCCAGAGCTTTCATCCGGGCCTCTCTTTTTTCCCTTTGGGCTTTCTGGGCCAGCCGGTCTCGTAAGCGTTTGCTCTCAGACGAGGAAATAGAGGCATTATGGCGATTCAAAGTCATGCTTTTCAAGGTCTCCGAATGACAATGTTGAGCATTACTGCAAAACACGAAATTCCGGTGGAAAATGTGAAAGTCTTGGCGTTACTGAGTCATCTCTTCACTACCGAGCGGCCACCTCCGCTTGTAATTCCTGCCCGCGGGCCAAATACTAGAGGCTTTATTAACGAAATAATTATATTTCTATATAGAAACTATATAGGAACTCGATTAGGATATTATAATTATCCTTATCCTAGAATATAATAATTACCATTTACCATATTACGGAAACGCTCGTACGTATATTCTAACTATGGAAAATATAAAAATTATACCCATACGCTTTCTAAAATCTAAATCCCTATTGCGTTTACTTATGATCGATAGTTAGATACAAAATAAAATAAGCCTATGCTTATCTACCTGTTAAAAGAAACCACCCTATTAATTTCTCGAAGATCTGCGCTGCATTTTAATGAAAAAGAAAGATAGTAAACTAGATATAATTAGATATATAGTTAAGCTTTACGGAACGCTATTATATGGTTACTCTTTAAACGGAAGATAAACAAACGAAGTATTTATTACGATAAAGCGACGATTCTAAAATCGTATAATCTATAACTTTTAAAAAATTAAGGAATAAAGAAATGTAATATCCTATACGCGCATACAAAAAATCACTTATAAGTAAAGATGCTAGGCTATATCTAAGCAGCGATAGGTCCAGCAGCGAGGAAATAAGTTGCTTGTAACTTTTATAGTTTGATAAATATAAGTAAATTCTCTTCAGTATTACGTATGAATCCGTGGTAGCCCGTAGCAGGAATGTAATGAGAGAATACTGGTGACTACTTCGATTGAAATCAGATAACAATTTCTGTTGAATGTACGTAGCAATTCACAGGTAAGAAGCTTTGAATGCGTTTCGTATTCTTCTCTGTTCCCCAGGACTTAAGCCACCTTACTCCTCCGAAATGGTTGCTCCCTCAACTTTCGTCATGGCAATATAGTCTATGAATCCGCCCGAGACACGCCCTTAAGCATCTTGATCATCGTGGTTAGAGGTAATATCCAGCCTATTGCATCAAGAGTCCAATTTCCTTCAGCCGATACCGGTCCTCACAAATGTGCCACATAATATAGCCATTAATAAAATCCTTCCAAAGCTTCCCAGCAACACTCTTTTCTCTAATTGCATCATTAACAGCATACATGGACTTAACTGTTTCCCTGCACATTTGCTCTAGTACATCATGGGGGCTGCAATATGAAGTACGAGCTCTGTTCATGATGTTTGTGTTCATCTCAGTTCCAACCACGGACCCCTTAAAAAACGATAAAATATCGTTTACATCGTCAATAATGTCCAGCATACATGCAATAAAGGGCACATAGGTCGGTAAGTGTTCTTTTTCCTCCGCAAGGTGCGCAGGAAATATGAAATGCGCGTAAACTTCCCCAGCTCCAATCTTGTCACGGACAAACTTAGATGCCCTTTGTCCAAACTTCACTGGAAGACTTAGGGATGCAGCAACACCTGCTTCAACTGTATTCCCCAGCATGAAGTCGACTAGGCCTTTAGTAATAGCCCCAGTTGAATATGGGCCATAGAACATTCCGGTCTCAGTAGAAACGAGCTCTAACCACATATTAAGAATAGCATCGTCACACTTTAAAGTATGAAGCCCATTATGAGCACTATATGAAACTTTCTGAAGATCCGGGAGGATATGTTCAAGATCCTGTTCTGCTTTATCGTCCACATAGAGAAGAAAGGTAGTGTATAGCGCAATATATCGTTTTAACCGGTAGCTAGCATGTGGATAACATTTATCTGCGGCACTGGTACAGGCTGGCATGAGCTTCCAAATGCGTTTTAGTTGGTGCTCCTCGAGATTTTGAGAAAGGATCCATTCTTCCAGCTCGGTATAAAGCGTTATATGAAATGGTCAGACTACCTGCTGAAGGTCAAATTCGATATTATTTAACCAAATTCGAAGGGTTTCCTCTGTCTGCTTGTGGATGCCCATCATGTTTGTATGAAATGTCACTTGAAGCAAACAGAAGGCTTGGGGAATAGAGAAACAACGTAGGGCACTGTTGAAATGTGAAGAAATACATTAATGCTTGTTGAATCAAAAATGCCCCAAGAAGTTCTTAAATAGCCACCTACTGATAGCACAATTTTTTTTTTCATGTCATCGCAAGCTTCTAACTCTAATTCAGCTGCAGTCATCTTAATCGAGGCCATATGCCCCACCCGCCCAGCCATTGTTATTAGGCATGAGGACCGGTTTGGGACGGGATAGAAACTACATTGTCCGTGTGATCGCATTATCCTTAGCATTTATAATTTCGGGGCTAGCTATGCTCTACAAGACTGACGAAAGATCCGTTAATCCTTGCTTTGTAAGTTCATTCTTGGGTAGTACATAGAGCTGGTTGGCTGAATGATCCATAAGCAAGTGGGTGCTAGTGGGCTTGGGCCTTCTTCTTGATGCAAGGACAATTCATACTGCAAATAGCCGGACATGGCTCGTATCGTGGACACACAGTTCGGGCAGGTTCAGGAATCTGTGCGACAGGTTTAGAAGATCTTAAATAAGTTTAGAACATTAGAACTTCAACAGATTAATGGTGCTAAGACGAACAGAATATCTAAATTATGTGCTCCAAATCTGTTTAAATTCGAGTTTCTGAACCTGTAAGGGACCCTAAAGTGAGAAGATAAAGTCTAAGCTGGTTTAGCGCAACTTCACTATGGTTAGAAAACCTCGCGTAGATTCAGAAATCTCAAGATTTTAGTATTCTAAAACTGTTTAAGTTCCTCAGCTGAGAAAGTCACACTGGCTCAAGTATTTGGCCTCGGCAATCTGAACCTGTCGCACTACTGAACCATAGCCTCTAGGATCGTCCACGGGCGAAGGTTCTTCTGGTACCCCCTCCTTGCGGATCTATGGGTATCCAGCAGCAAACTACAGTGTTAGTAGTGTGGAACATGGTGTCAGGCCTTGCTTTACTGGCTGGTAATATGAGTTGTAGAAGCAGTCGGGGTCCTCCTTAGTGACAGAACGATTAAAGCGGCCTGATCCAAATAGGGAAGGTCACGTTGATCCTAGAAAATCAAGTCTGTATAGTGACATATGGAATCTAACTAAAACTAGTAAAGTAGAGGAAAAGCTACATAAGCCGATAAAACTGCAAAATCCGCGATCGCTACCCTGCGAGACATCCTAACGTATGATGCTCACCTGTAACTAATCAAAGCTTAGCAGAGGCACATCTTCCATGCGGCATGAAATAATACTTACCTTCATAAGAACCGACGCTTACTAGTTCCCACGACCAATGTTAACAGCCCCTCCAGCACCACCACACTGGTATCCCGAATTATAGTTGGTGCCACCTTTGATATTCGCATTGGTCATGTACCCCTTGCTCGTAGTATTGGCGCTGGCACTGCCGCCATTACTCGAGACATTGCCGACCCGTGTGGTGCGACTTTTATTCTCGTTCAGGGATCGCATATGGCCGTAGTTCTCGGCATGATGATTACCCTGACGGTGATGGTTGTTTCCGCAGTTGGTCATGTGCGTGTTACCGAAGTTGCTTGTTGTGGCTTCGCCACAGTTGCTGTTGGTGACGGCGATTCGACCGTCGTTGGTCGGAGGTTTGGCCGGCGGATAGTGGTGGGGTTGTTGGTACCGAGGAGGTGGGTTCTGGAATCCATATTGCGGATCGAACCCTGAATGCACATGGGGACCGAAATAGGGACGATAATGTGGCTGATATTGGTGTTGGTATGTGGGATTGTATTGGGTGTGATATCCCGGAAGCCCATGGTTCGGCTGAGAGAAGCCTTGTCCGGGGTTGCATTCATGGCACATCGTGACAGGGAGGAAAGGGTAGACAGGGTAAATGACAGGCGAGAAAATGATGATGAAGGTATGATTGAATGATTAGAAACTGATTGTATTGGGCTCTACAAGCCGCTTTATAAAACTTGATAATCGTTAAGAACCGGGGGGTTCGGCTGACGTCGGGGAAGGAATGATGCCTGAGACAACATGTAGCATTTGCCGGCTAGCCTCCGACATATGGTACACTTACTTTTATCGATTATTCCCAGAGCGATCCGTGTAGCGGTTTGATGTAACTCGCATCTTCGGTTTGGGCCCCAGACAGTATGAGTAGGAGCAGCTTGTGATCGTGATACTCCAAGCCGAGATTGCGGGATCCAATCGGTTTGGATGGAAATGGGGATTAGGATACGGTGTACAATTGGTAAATTCATTCCGCTCCTATGAGTTGGTCTATCGATCCAACAAGCCTCGTTCAAGGTAGTATATCTGCCCAAGCCGCAGGGGTTCGGTTTGTCATTGAGAGCAAACAGATGATTGAAACTGACCACGTATTTAGTTCAGCATGGATGGTCACGGATCAACAAGCGCGTTTGAATGGTTGCTAGCAGCGAGAACAATAGACAATGGTGGCAAAGTCCACGGGGAAGATCAGGCCGTTTCAGTCTTGCACTAGAGTGTCAACACTCACTCTGACAGGGACCACGATACAGTAAACAAGAACAGGGGCGATAAACAAGTCCCAATGTCCGAGCGTCAGGGATGGCATCATTGATATTTGGACAGGCCAGCATAAAGTATTCGTAATGTACCTATTTGGGCAATGATAGGGCTTTTCCTCATGCAATTGACTCGAGATAAATACTCGACAGTTCCCTCAAGCGTAAAATTAGTCGTTTCCCCCATCGCAATCACAGTACCAGTTTATTTGCCCGAACACCTTCATTTGGTTCACACTACTCTATTATCCAATTATAATCCCACTCCATCCCAGGACAAAGATGCCTGCCAACAAATCGTTGAAGATTGGAAAAATCACTGGCGACGGTGGGCAAGGCACCGGCTACCAAGCTGTTCGGCTGGGACCGGCTTCCTATCAACACCAGGCAGGATCCGGCGGTGCTCAGGGTGGCGATGGGAGTGAGATCGCCATCGCTACCTCTGGACAATACCACAATGTTGAGGCTGGCGATGTCTCTAGTCAGGGTGGCAACGCCCAACTCCATGGCAGACACAGCCATTCGAGAACTGGAATAGCGACTTCAGGCAAAGCAGCCGCTGGATCGGGTGGAAAGATCACCATAGGATGACAGAGAGTGATGTACTTGGGCCTGACATCAGCATGAGCCGTTAACACACGGTAGGATATGTCGATCACCCAGTCAAGGTTATGTGGGGTTGACATGAAACGCTCTACATGCATCGGAACTGTTAAAGTTTGATTTGCTCGCTTACCTGGCCGGAACTGATGAATTGTTTGGGTTCTGGAAAATCAGGGTGGTCTACAGGTTGTGAAGGGTTTCGGGTTATTGCTTTTGATTTTGCGTTCCGAATCAGTCTGATCTGATTCGGTTCTGTTTTTGACAGTTTGCTGTAGTTGATTCCAGTCATGGCTGGGTAAATTAAAGCTATTTCCAACGGCTTGACTCTCTCGGCACAATATCCCAATTTCACGTAGCCTACAGACATACCACCACCATTCATGTTTGATACCATGGGTGATTTGTACCCATGGCTTGGAACAGAAACAATATCCGGAAGACCAATCATCCTTACAAGCCCACAGGGCCCGAGGAAGTTGGAACGGACAGAACTGTAGCAGAACTCCCCTTCGAAGGCGTTGTGACGGGCATAATTCGGTAACTTACGGTGCTTTGAGAATTGCCCGATTTGTGCTCAGGCATCGAACTAATGCACGCTTTATGTACATCAACCAATCGCTATTGATATTAACTCGTACAATTGGCACCAACCGTCGTCTTATGACGTCGTATCGTAATTGTTTGGTGGGGTTGCGAGATCTCTGGCGCCCCCCCCGGCGCCTTGCAGTTGTCCTCGTATTTCAATTTGCGCTGGACTGGCAATCAACTGAGAGGCTTTACTGCCCAATTCAATCTTGAACGTTGCAACAAATCACAGTCCATTTATATTAGGTATCGACTTCTCTGTGTGCCTGAATGCAGTCCAGGTGACTGGGCCGGCTGACACCTAGTGACTGGCGCGTCGATACCCTGCCCGACATTCCCCTAACAATAACGTCAGGCTAAGAAGATTTCATTGGCTTATCGCGATCAAGTCATCTCTTTGAGACTCGAGTAAGAAAACCTCTGGCCTTGTGACAAGAAAACGTTCGATCTCTTAGCACTGGGTTAGGCTCCACCAGGGAGGATTATGCAAGCGACCTGCACCTATAATCTATATGTTGACGACATTTCAGGCGTGCATAACGAGTGAACATATTAGGTGGTGCCACATACTACTGCTTGCAGATAACCACCTTCTCCTTGTTCTGCCCTTCAGTAACTAATCTGCAACATGCCGAGGGTCAGCCCTTTTCTTTCTAGATGTTTCGGGTTCAAGGGCACACTTGCATAGTTTGGTTTAATTTGATGCAGGAGAATGAGCCAGCAATAGAACAACAACACCACGTCCGAGATTAACTTCTGACGAACAACTAAACGGCATGTCGTTTGGCGAACATGTCAGGGCAAGGCGAGGGCGGATCCTACATTTCATTGATGGCACCCCTCATGTCCACGTTTCTAGTTAGGTATTCTAGTTCTGCATTGAAACGAACAAGCAGCCTCGTGGCTTGTGTTGAAACGTTCCAGGGTGTCGGGCCAACGTCCATGAAAAGTCTTCCAGTCATACTAACGGATTTACGAGCATCTCAATAGACACTCCGAGGACGGCCTCATTAACACATGGTTTAGAGCCTCCCATATGGGGCATATTGTTCTGTTTCCATGCAATGGCAATATATATAGATATTGACCCCGCCATTAATATACACTATTTTATGTACTTAGTTCAGCAAGCACGTTCAACTGACAGTCCTGAATTGCCAGTTTCTGGCAAGCCACCATGACATCTAACACTCGTTGCAAGGCGACCACACAGAAAGGTACCAGATGCCGGCGAACTTCTTCAGAGGATTCACTTTACTGCAATCAGCATGCGCATACATTGAAAGTTGATGCCTCGATCAGAAATTCCAACAAGCGGGACTTTGCCATACACATTAAAGGTGAGACAGGTGGCCCAGAGGCTAGACAAACTCCCAACAAGCCCGGGGTTCAAAAAGCACCAGCATACGACCATGACAAGGTCTGCCATAGGGTCACGGGCAACAAAAGCGCCGGCGACATAGAAATGGGTGTCCGGAACGAGGAGTGCGAATATGCGAAGAATGAAAACATCGGCAATATCTCCACTCAGAATTTGGGAAACTCAACAACCCAGCAAGCCTTCAGCCGTACTAGCAATATGAGCGGCCGTACGGTATGTCTCTGGTAATCTGCCGAGCTAAATGTATGCCCCGATTCTAACCGCAAATGTAGCCGATATCATTCTCAGAATGTCATGTCACCATCCAAAACCTCATCACCGACTTTGCTCCTCTGCTACTGGATCAAGCTAGAATCATGGAAAGCCTCACCGGAGAAGGCGGCACCACGTCTGGAAGAGTACAACACGTGTCTGAGATCTCAATCTCATCGCAAAGCCAGATTTCGAAATTATCTTTACGTAATCTTGCAGGAAAGTATGGTGAGTGCTGTCTGACTACTTTGTAGACCGTTTTATATTGACATAGTCTTAGATGTGAAAAAGATGACCAATGGTATCCAACAGGATACAGTTTCGCGTTTACAGAAGATATCTAGCCTTCTCAGACGGGCTGCAGCCATTTGTCAAGAAACCAGATGGAGAGATCTTCTTGAAACGGCTGGCTCAGCAAGGAGCCGGGGGGATGATGAGATTCCCGAGAGAGCGCAATAACACGGAGTGAAGTACTAGGCCACTGAGTATACCTAGGAATGGGACAAAGTTTGGTCACACCATAGCAGGTGTCGCCAAACCTGACACAAGGTAAGTATTAGTTCGGTATTATGTACGTCAACAGTTTGTGAGAGGAGGTTGGGACTTCTTGCAGGTCATCAAGTACCTACTCCTCCTCCTTGTGCGGCTTCTTTGCTTTGTTTGTACATCGCCGGTCGGCATACCGGCCACGACGGCGGCCGTTTTCCGCTTTTCGGGCCGATCCCAGCAACCCAGTCATTGCATATTATTCTTACACACAAACTGTTTCCGGGCCATTTGTTTCGTGCTTAGTCTGTATTATTGCCTGGCTTGGCGGATAGGGCAATTTTCATTAACAATTATGCAAGAAGCTATGTGGTTGCATATCCTTCTGCGATCCTTGATTGCTCTCATGGGCTTGTTGTATAAACATTCACGTTGTCAATGATCTAAATCCCACGGTCGCTTTTACGCACGAGCTCAGGTATGATGGTTACTTACTGCCTTTTTCATTAACGCCGTAAAGCTGAAAGTTACAATATCGATAATCAATATCCTAGGACCTCTCTGTTGAATATGGACATCTGTGGCTGATGGGTCACGAGTGTTACTCAGTCAAGACGCACCTGACAAAAGCTTCGTGAACCACCTGTACAGATAGAAATAGGCTATCCCAGCAGATAGGCCAGAGCCATGGAAATCACCCCCGAGTGCCATATGCTAGTCCCAAACGTAGAGGCCATCGACTCATCCTTCTTATCTTCATGGCCGTCCTTATGGGTAGAGGCAGGCGTAGCGCCCGGAACGCCGTTCTTTCCGGGTGTAATCTCAACGATGTTATCCTGTTCTGAATCCCATTTTCGATGTGCCAACGAAACCTCGTCATTCGCCAGATCGAAAACCGAATACACGTAGTTCAGGAAGTTCGTCCCCAGGACAACAGTTCCTTCATCCTTATGATCCTGGTTTACAATAATCCCCAAATAACAGTTCTCATAGTCCCTTGTATAGGCCTCTTCGACGCTGATATCGGTCACCAGGTGGGCAATGGGGATCTCAAGCTTTGCAGGCCCAAATTCAAAAGTCAGGTTGGAGTAGGTTGACTTTAGTGAACAAGGAACGGTGATTTGCCCGGATTCGGGAATCTTCTCAACTTCAGCGCCAATCTTGTTGGCAAGATCGGAAACCACTGATTTAGGAACATGGGTTAAAGATGCATGGTTGCTGAATACAGCATCGGAAGCAAAGGCGTCTGGTGCTATAGATGTTTCATTGATTGACAGGCCGGTCATGCTGACCCGAAATGCTTTGCGCTGTCCAGAGGGGGCGGCGAGAATTGGTAGGGTGTACAACGGGTTGAGATATTTTGCTTTATTGACGCCACCAAAGAGGATCCTGCCGCCAATCCCACTCGTGTACATAATTTCTACCCACATGCTGAATGCTGGCGATTTGATATATCCTGCGTCGGTGAATGCTTGGGGAAGCGAAACAGATGCTGTGTCCTTTGCCCCGTACCCAAGACTAAGAGTATCTAGTAAGGTAAGCATGGATTAGTTTTCATTCGTTCAGCCGGTGGAAAAGAACGTACTACTTGTGATTCCCTCATAAGACACACCCAACTTCATAGACTCCACTTTAGCGTCTCCAATAGCCATAGTATCCTTAAAGAAGTCCCCTGTGATGTTTGGGCCTTGATCATTCACCTGGAACCCCTGGTTCATGAACTCAGCAGTTTTGGATTTGCTGGCATTATATCCCCCGTAGCCGTCACAGTCCTCCCGATCGCGGTACCACCCACAGCTCGTCGAATTTGCGGCGTGCAACCAGCACTCATTTCCCTGGAGATTGAAGTAGACCTGCATCTGCTGGGGAGGAGTGCCAACACTGATGTTGGTATTCCAAAATACCATATTCTATGCATGTTAGACACCAGGTCCACACTTTCGCAATGGATCCGCACCTCAATTGCCGTTTGTAGGTAAACCACACTCTTCCCCTCCGCCGGATCAACATATCCAGACCTGGGACCTATGGTCCGCCCCAGAGTATCGGGCAAATCCGTCTTCTCCGGCGATAATGAGGCTCTTGTCAGTGGCGCCCCCACAAGGGCAATGAACAGCACTGACCCACCCTTCATGTCGATGATCGCACGGAACAAGAGTTGATGTGTTTTTTAATTTATGGCACCCGTAAAACAGGCAGCATGGACATATTAATAAATTTGAGATTTTCAGCAAGCATCACACGTGCGAGACTGACTCACACTCGGTCTTACCAATTTTTTCCCTTCAGCGCTCCTAGACCTATTTCGGTGCTTTGGTTACATTCTCAGGGGCCAGCGTCGACATTTCCAGGCTCTCAGGCCCTAACACTAGCCTGAACCATGCCAGAACCAATCTAGTTGCATAGTTAGCCGCAGCGCTTACGCTTAAACAGCTTGGCGCCGTTCACCAGTCGATGCCCGATTCCGCAGGCTCCAAGCAGGAAGGATCATTGCCTGCGGAGTGCGGAGTGGCTCATTGCCACCGTTTTTGCCTTGAAATTTCCTCGGTGTGGGAGTTGGAATGTGGAGAGACTTCCTTGCAATTCACACAACCACCTGTTCGCTCTGGAATACCTCGCGCTTTTCAACACACGGCGGTATATTGCAGTTTCTTTTCTTTTCTTTCTTTTCCCCTATATATTCAATTATTCATGCCTTGAACAAAAAAAGTGTCCAGGGATGGGGATATATATTTGGCATAGAGACCTCAACTTTGTCAATAGTTATCAGCATTGCACAGAGTGCGAAGTAGAGCACAATAAGCAATAAAGCATAGAAATGTTCATGGAGGCTCCACTGGGCCTAAACCAAAAAAAAAAAAAAAAAAAAGAGAGAGAGAGAGAGAGAACCCCAGAAAGAACGACAGGATAGTCAATGAGATGAAATAAGCTAATGAAAATAACTGAAGACAGCCAATATATCCACTGGCAGCATAGGAACAATTATGTCCCACAAGCCCCCGCCTCAGAGTGACTCTAAGAATTACAGAAGTTTGATGTTCGTCTTTTGCCGAATGTCCTCAACTAAACATTGAGCGCCAGCACCAATTGGTTAATTCTGTTCGAGTGGTGCTTTTTCTGCGGATCCTGATCTAGACCCATTGACAGATCTGCCTCAACAGTGCCTAGGCCAAACGCATCATTCGCACGTAGCTCGTTAAATCGCTGACCACGACGGAGAAAACAAATCTATTGGGTAAATTCTGGCACTGCACGTGAAAGTACGATGCGGGGATGTTCTAGACTATGGGGTAATTCGCTCCAGGCCGTGACATGTTCAGATATGCTCGAGTCTTCCAGCCAATCAAGCAGATCATGATGCCGGAGAGACGCCGTGAACCTGAGGATCGTATGACCAATAGTGGCTGAATGGCTGTTACCCCAGCTTTCCCTCGTAAGTCCCAGGCCCCTCTCGTCACGCGGATTCCAATAAGGGGCTAAATATCGATAATTGCTATGACCATGTCCACTCTAACCATGCTGAAGATGGAATTATATAGACGATCTTCCCCGCCATAGAGGGCGGGACATTACAATTTCGTAAGAGTAAAATAAAGTTAATCCCCAACAGTATCAGACCAGAAAATCTAATCAGAGCAGGTTGGTCAAAGCACCAACCTTAAAAGAGGCGATGGCCAGTCGGAAACGGCAAACCGTTCTATGAAGAGGGCACCTATAGGAATTACCTACCGGGTGTGAATTTTACATTGTTGATTGAACTGGGGGCACTTCTGACATTAACTCATCATGGCCTGATAGATCCATATATGCAACCCTTTCATAAGTACATTTGTCTACAATAAGCAGTATCACGGCTCGTTCAGCCACCCAGTAGCCACATATGATAATGTAAACTAGGCACATACCCAGTATACCCCCAGAATCTCAATTACTGCACATTCACAAGGCAATTGAAGTTTCTATTGCTTCTAAACTTTGCATCGCCTAGATATAATTCCGGTAGGATGCAATTCTTGCGTACGTCAAAGAAGCAAAGATCACCGGAAGCCCATCCCCGAAGGTCACCGTGATGTCATGTTGTACTGGACAGCACATGCAATCCGAACATAAATAGAGGTCAAACGTCGAGGAACATAAGACCTTTTCTCCATTTCAACAAACCTCCACACCTACCACAAATACTAGCATTCTCTCTAACCCCCCTCAAGGCCTGCTATTCTCCGATCACCCTTCCCGCTTATCACTCTCCACATACCCTAGTCAGCCACAACTCCTATTAGCAACATAACTAAGGATATAAATACCCTGAACACCAAACCCCAACCAACAATGGCCCACCAGATCTCAGCTCTTGCCCGAGGGGACGAGCGCCTTGACCTCTTCATCCTCGGCAACGACAATGGGTGCTACCACCGGTACCGCAACAGCGAGAACTGGTCCGAATGGAAGAGCATTGGCAAGGGATTCAGTAGCATAATGTCCGCCGTCAGCTGGGGCAAAGAGCGGCTTGACATCTTCTGCCTGGACACCAACAACAGCTGCTACCACAGGGCTATGCTGAACGACAAATGGGAGAAATGGGAGCACCTCGGCGGAAATTTCACCAGCTCGATCCGCGCGATCAGCTGGGGTGAGGATCGCATTGATCTGTTCGGTCGTGGTCATGATAATACATGCCACCACCAATACTATGACGGCAAGCACTGGAGCGGATGGAAGTCCATCGGGGGAGCGCTGAATGGCGGCGTTGAGGCTGTCAGCTGGGGCAAGGACCGGCTGGATATCTTTGCGTTGTGGGCGGACGATAATTCGTGCCGTCGGCGGCGGTTTGACGGGAATAACTGGAGCGATTGGGAGAATCTAGGCGGACGGTTGGTGAGCCCTATTCGGGCTGTTAGCTGGGCTGAGGACCGCATTGACCTGTTCGCTCGAGGCGAAGACAATGGCTTCTATCACCAGGGATATGACGGCAGGAAGTGGTCTGGGTGGCAGCCTCTTGGTGGCCAGGTGTACAGCCACATCGAGGTGATCAGCTGCGCGCCGAACAGTCTGGACGTCATTGCTATTGACAAGGACAGGAAATGCATCTACAGGTCCTATGAGAATGGCAAGTGGAGTGATTGGAAGAGGCAGGGTGAGATGACCTTCTTTAGTGCCATTACTGCAGTGTCCTGCAGGGGTCGCGAGGGAGGTCTTGATTTATTCGGTGTCTCTACAGATCAGAACAAGGTGCAGCATAGAGCCTATGATGGCAAGCAGTGGGGAGACTGGAGATCCCTGGATGGCCTTGTGACTTGCCAGCTTCGTGACTATTGATTTATCTTGACTGCTTTGGGGTGAATGACATTTGGTTTAATTTTGCATAAGGGTGCTGTTTTTAATGAGTTCTCAGATTGGCAGAAATCAATGAAACGTCTTGAATCCATATTCAACTGGAATTGTCCAAATCCACGTTGAGCAAGGTGGACCCTATCCCGTATATGACGCAGAATAAATTCGTGCGTAATAATAATCTTGATTCTTAATGTTGGCAAAATGGAAGAAAGTCTAATGCTCTTATGTGATGGGACGATAGCCCCGATCTGATAATCTCGCATAGAAGGTGGATTTCATGCCGACCCGATTACTGGCTTCGATGAAATAGGCCAATCCAAATGGTAAATACGATGCTTGGGAGATGCCCATTGCAATATTTTGTATTTGAGTTATGTAATGAAAGGAGATCCTACTACTCTAACCTAGTCTGGCGTGACCAACTGACATATTCCCGCTAAGTACATGATTGCATGACAGCTACCTAACCGTTTTCCAAATGGCTGCCCTAGGGTGGGTCATTAGCATCGGATAGAACCGCACGCAAGAGATTTGTGATCCATCTTCTCGCAGAAGGCGATAAATATTCTCTAATGCTGCCAAAACATACAGGAATTTTATATGAACTCAACAGGATACAGAGGAAGACAGCAAACATATAGCACGATCATTGCAGCCATCACACCATGAGTTCCCAAAAAGCCACTATTTCGGAGTTCTTCTCATCTCTGGGTTCTAATTACGAAGTCGCATACGCCCATGCCCCGGCCCTCCTCCGCTTCATCGAGAACTCAATCGCTTGCCTACCTCCCAAGTCTCGGGTCCTCGACCTAGGATCTGGCACCGGTCGTCCGGTAGCCGCAGCCCTTGACAACGTTGGCATGTCCGTTACGGGCATCGATTTCTCCGAGAAGATGATTGAATTGAGTCGTCTTGCTGTTCCGAGAGCCACATTCGAGCTGGCGGATATGATTGAATACACGCCACCGGCGGAGGAGCATTTCACAGCCATATTTGCCATCTTCGCACTGTTCTATCTCAACAGAGAGGAGTTGGAGCAATTCTCCTTGAACTGGAAACGGTGGGTGCCCGTCAATGGTAATTTGTTTATTGCTCATATGATGGCGGATGACTATCCTGCTGGAGTCAGGGGAGCCGTATATGACGCAGACGGAATGTATGCAAGCGGAATAGAAGCGCGATTTATGGGCAAAGTTAATAAACTGGGACTTTTTACAGTCGAGGGATGGAGGGTATTACTGGCTGAGCGAGGGTTCGAGATTCAAGAGATGTCTTCAAGTCATTTTGCACCACCTGCGGCTGCGAACTCTGAACCCATGACTTATTGGTATATGATTGCTAGACGGGTGGAGTAAAGCAAAATTCCCCCTGTGTTTATTTAATGTTGATGTATAGTATTAAGTAAATCACGATAGTCATTCAGACGTTTAATGTCATGTTCACCTCCTGCTTAAATCATCACGTACCGAATTATATCAATGAAAAGTAATCACACCCTGGCCTTGAGCTGGAAATACAGGGTGGTGCTGCTCCTGCTCTGAAGTAGTGAAGGGGGTTTATTTCACTCACAAGGTCGATTGTATTGGGTTCTAAATACGAAACGAATAGGAAGAATCGAGGATTTTTCAAGATCAAAAGATGAATTTTAATACATTCGAAATATCCGTGAGCGAACGACTGAGGTTGACGGACAAGAACAAAGCAGAACAAAGAATTATCGAACCCATCCATGATAAATGGAAAAACACGGTCGGATTGAAGGGATACTTCCTCTACCGTATTGGGAATATAACGAAGGACTTTTATGCGGCATGTTGAGATACACCTGGCCAACCAAGGTTGATCCTTTTAGCATTATGGTAATGTTAAAGGGGTAATGAGTCGGCAAACAAGCGTTCGCAGAGGGGATTTTGTCTTGTATAATGGCATCATGCACCATACACCTAGAAAAGAAAAGACTCAGTTGTCAATGGAACATACTCCACAGCCTCGGACCCCAGCTCGATGCCGTCGCAAGTCACAGCCTGCCGAAATATCAGTTTTATACCAAAATGGAAAGGGGTAATTAGGTTTGAGTGCTTGGACGTGACGTACCAGAGTTTTAGGATCAACCGCCATCTTCGGTGTAGCATTATTGAATTTAAGATCGTGCTTCGTGACCGAACGGCAGTCCTTGACGACTTCAATCTGCTTTTTGAGATTGTAGGATGACACACAGCCGTTCTCTGAAGCGCCTGCTTTGGAAACGAACATCACACTTGATTCCGGATGCATGGACTATAATTTGTTAGACCACTCGTCTCAATTGACTAGGTGCGAATGACTTACTGCCCACATTGGTCGAGCGATCACGGGCTCAATGGTTGAAACACTAGGAAAGAGTAAGTATTTCCACTGAGAGCAATGTATTAAGGAAACTTACGCTGCGTTTGGATCGCCCTGTTTCAACCGTTAGCTCTAATTCGGAGTGTGCGCAAAGGGAAAGACATACCATCTGTGCGAAAGCAATAAACCCCTTCTTAAGCACTTGACAAGGTTTCGTGCCGAATTCACAAAGCTCCCACAACACCAAGTCAGCCAATTTCCCTATTTCAATGCTGCCAACAGCATGACCAATACCCTGCGCAAGTGCCGGGTTAATCGTATACTTGCTGATATAGCGCTTGACCCGATAATTATCGGCTCCAGTGTCCTTGTCTTCAGGAAGTGCTCCCCGTCGCAGTTTGTTGATATGTGCCGCCTGCCATGTGGAGACAATAACTTCGCCGGTGCGACCCATCGCCTGCGAATCCGAGGACATGATACTGATAGCTCCGATGTCATGAAGCACATCTTCCGCACCGATAGTCGTAGCTCTAATGCGGCTATTCAGGAAGGAAATGTCGTCGGGGTTTTTCTTCGAAAGGCGATGGCAGGATACCACCATGTCCACGTGTTCGTCGATTGTATTTGTCGTGAAAGGCATAGTAGGGGTCGTGCTGCTCGGAAGGACATTATATTCCTGCACAAGCTTGATGACATCGGCTTCGTGGCCTCCCCCGGCGCCTTCGACGTGGTACGCGTGGACCGTTCGGCCCTTGAACGCTGCGACTGTATGCTCAAGAAAGCCGGATTCATTGAGAGAGTCGGTATGGATATGGCATTGGATATCTTGCTCTTCGCAAACGCTGGACATGGCAGTCATTGTCAGTTACAAACTTGCATAATGAACACGTAAGCTGACGACTTGGGGGGGGGGGACGTACCTCAGACACGATTCGATTGCCGAAGGTGTACAGCCAAAGTCCTCATGGAGCTTTAGGCCCACAACACCGGCGTGGCACTGATCATCTAGCCCGGGCTTCCCAGAATCGCTGCCCTTGCCAATGATGCCGTAGTTTATAGGCAATTGGTCGCATGCCTGCATCATCTGTTTTATGTACCTTTTGCTTACACAAGCATTCACTGCTAGAGAGGACGTGCTAGATCAATAGTTAGTAGTTCCTTTGATTGGTGGTAGAAGTAGTTGATCTCGTACCTTGGGCCAGTTCCTCCACCAAACATTGTAGTAATACCGGATGCCATAGCTTCACTTGCCTGCTGAGGGCAGATGAGGTGAACATGCGTGTCGACTCCACCCGCGGTGATGATCTTCCCCTTTGCATCGATTATATCGGTGTTGGACCCAATAATCATACCAGCGGAGACTCCATCCATGGTGTCAGGATTTCCAGCTTTCCCAATACCAACAATGACACCATCTTTAACACCGATATCGGCTTTGACAATACCAGTCCAGTCAATGACTATCGCATTCACAATAGCCAGGTCGAGGCATTCGGCATCAGGACACCCACTCGCTTGGCCTTGTCCATCCCTGATTGTCTTTCCATCGCCGAGTGTGCATTCATCCCCATATGCTGTATAATCTTTCTCAACCTTCACCCACAGATCCGTAGATCCTAGACGAATGGCATCACCCACGGTCGGACCATAGGTAGAGGAATATTTCAACCTGTCTATAGAGTAGGGTTCGGGGTCATCACTTTCAGCTATATCTTGAGGTGTATGCCGGTATCCCGCCTTGATGAATCGCTGCATAATCTCGTCAATACGCGAGCAGTCCACTGGACCCCTTGCAAAGCCATTTCCTCCCTTTATGACTTTCTTCCCTCCGATTTCTGTCAGGGTCATGGTCATAGGAGTGTCGGGGACGAATCGAACAAAATCCCCGGCTGGGATATCCAGGTGAAAGCCGTAGGCCTTCTCCCGGTCAAAGTCCAAATCGGGGTTTGCTTCCATAAAGTGGAAGTGGGAGCCGACCTATGAGGATTTCTAGTGAGAAAGGTGCCATGTCTGGTATAGGGTCGGAGTGACTAACATAAATAGCGCGAGTTCCTCTATTGATAACATTCAACTGAACTCGCTTCCGTGCAGGGCTGAGAACTATATCGCCCGAGTCCGCTGGCTTTATCGCCCCTGGCATTTTCAAGGGCTCATAGTCTGATTCGTTGATCTGGGGGAACGCATCCTTGGCCGGTATGGGGAGGAAGCTGCCGTAGAGAGCCATCGTCATATCTCCATCATCAGTGCTGATCGGTTCATCGACCGTAATCAGATGAGTTCCTGTTTTGAAGGTGCCCTCAATCTGCAACTGGGTAAGGGTGCCCACAACAGAGGGGTGCACATGTCGACGACCGAGGATACGCTGTCCTAGCTTCATAAGATCTGCGACGGAATAACTTCCAGTACGAATGGCCTGTCATGTGTCAGTGGAACGTGGTAGAACCAAGGAAGTTGGCATGCATACCTCTTGGAGAACGGTGGTTATCAATGCCTTTTCTTGTTAGCTTCGAGCTCTTGATAGGATACCAGAGAAAGGGAAAACATACAGCAGCCTCTGCACGATTCAACCTCACTCCATCAGCCAGTCGCCTTTGTGCCAGGCGGCCGGCCTGAGTCAGGTAAATCCTTTCGATCTTGTCCGGGTGTCAGTTCAACTGTCCCTGTCAGCTATTGGAAGTACATACCTCGCGAGGAATCAAATGCATCTTTTGATCTGTTACGCGCTTTGATGATTGTACTTGCTGCGACCATTCTGACAGGGAGTAATCCGCTTATATAGCTTTGAGCAGACTACCTCCAACATCCAGCAGGATGCTGGAACAGATCCAGAGACGGCGGAGGACGGCCGCCAGATGACTGCCGATGGCCATTCGGTGAGATTCCCAGTCACCCCTTGCCTTTCTGTCAGGTTCTTACTCTCATTCCAAGGATTGGACTATACGGCTCCTGGCTCGCCGAAGGGTGGCCCTCAGTGTGGTCCAGAATTGTAGGGGCCATTACTCATAGTCGGCTTCCCCCGATGGCCGACTCCTGGTTCCTAGTTCCACAATCTATGCTCTATAGTTCGACGGACGACGAACACGTGGCGCTCAATAATCCTATACTAGGTATCTAGGTGGGTTTGCTTGTCGGGACTTTGGTCTAACTGCCGGTGTCCAGACCCCGAGGCTAAATCGTACAGTCCCAGCCGGCCAAATATTGGCGTGCATAACCCCATACTAACTAGTTGGAGTAGGTTTGCTTATTGGCGCCCCGATCTGACGGCCGACCTTTGATCCTTGGTCCCACAAACTACGTCCTGCGATGCCGAGCGCGGCAGAATCCAGCTATTTTGAATTGGTTTGCTTACTCGCATTCTCGCCTAACGGCGAACTCCCAAGTCGGATATCATTATTATGTCATGTTCGGCCCCGGCGGAAGGGCGTCTGAAATAATCCTCCGAAGTTTGCCTGAGCGGCATTCTTCACCGACGGCCGACTGGTGGCGTTCGGTTCCAAAGGAATGACGGATGGATCCGGGACGGCGAACATTTCACTGTGGCGTTGTGACTGTCCCCTTTCCAAGAGTAGTATTCGTTCATCACTCTGCCGCGAGCTTACATTTTCATCCCTCGGCGAAATGGCGTTGTCGGTAAGGTCATGCTCGGGGTGCACGAAGATAGCATATTTCAAACCACTCCGCCAAACGAGAGATTGGCTGATGAGAAGACCCGACACTACTTGCATTAACCAAGTCGGCATGTACGCTTAGAATGGAATAATTTCAAGGATTCATTCAAATGATACATTCTCAACCTTAGATTGTACATGAAGTATTAACATTACCCCTGTTTATCCACATGAAAACAAGACAGGAGGTATAATCAACAACTAAGGCTTCACCTCCTTCTGTAGCTGACCAAATCCAATCCTCGGGTAAAATTCTCCCTCATGGTCTCCGCCAAAGTCAAAGACAGTATAGAACTGCTGCATCAGGGGTGTTCCAACAAGAGCCATACCCTCATTATCGCTGCCCTCAAAGGGCGGATAGCAAGCATCATCTCTGTAGGCGAAACCCGGCCGCGCCAGCTGATCCCCGGTGATAGTCAACTTGGGATCACTCTCTCCATCACCGAAGTTGAATGTGAACGACCAAGTGGAGTTGAACTCAGAGCAAAGCGGGACATGCTTTCCATGAAGAATAGCGTCGTAGTCCCATCCAATGGACGCGTAGACCTCGTCGACAATACTGTTGGGCACCTGGATGGAGCCGGCGCCGGTATCGAACACTGCGTTGCCATACATACCCAAGCTATTACTCGCAGACTGCTTCTTTCCTCCCTTCTCGGCCGTGCCGGTGATGGAGCTGAGAACAGTCCGCCACACCTGGTAGGGTGTCTCGTACCGCAGAGGCACGTAGGTCATTTCGCCGTCAACGTACTTCTCTTCGCGCGAGCCACCAAGAGTAAGCACACCGTCTGGGTTCGAGCCGGTCTGATTGAAGTTCGTGCCATAGTAGATACCGAAGCGGCTCTCGCCCAGATAACCCTGGTTCATCAAAGTCTCGACGACCGTCGTGGTGTTTCCATCGGAGATCGAGCTGAACGCCAAGCCCAAGAATCCATCCGCGCCCAGGTTATTCCAGGAACTCTGGTCGGCCGAAAGGAACGATTGGGTCCATGTTAAGCCCTTGTCTGTGCTGGAGGGAACACCGAATTTATCATCGTACGTAGGGCCACCGGTGACTCCGCCGAAGTAATTGATGCTGGCGTTTACGCCTCGCGAGTGACTGGTCGAAGAGGCGGAGAAGTCGTAATAGGTGCGGTCGAACCTGGACTTGTCAGCTCGGTCGTCATATGCGCGGATGAAATCGACATACCCTGAAGTGTTGGGACAAGCTTTGCCGCAGTGCTTGTCGTTTACCCACGTGGTTGCCGATCCCGTATCGAAATGAAGCATATACGATTGGGCAGGGGTGCCGATCTCGACCTCCACATTTGCCTGTTTATATTAGCCATATAACGCATAGAAAGCAACACATCTGTCCTACGTAGCTATTGAAAAAATGAATAGGTAGGTCCAGGGTAGTCGCCAGAGCAGAGGGCAAGGCTGCAGCCGCCGCTGCCAGAGCCAGGAGATGAGGCATTTCGAAGTTTAGGGGATGTTAGGTAGAATGAGTGCATTTACGGCCTGATTAATGCAGTCCTGGTACCTTATATGATGTACAGGAGTTTCTGCTATCCCTGGAACGGAGGAAATCCCGAAATTAAACATGTGGGGCAGTTGACATTCTGAGACCTTTAGATTAGACCGACACTAGGTCGCAGTGAACAAAAGACATCTTGCCAACATTAGCAACCGGAATATATATATATTGGGGTGGTTTATGCGGGTATCGGAGCTGAGTATCACCCAACAGACATATTTGGCTTCCATACGAGTACAGTGCTACTTGATGAGACTGGTCATTGGGACTGGAAATAACTAAAATAGAGTGGTTAGGGTCGTGCGAAAGATGTTTCAGAGCCGAGACCTTGTCTCGGAGATAGGATTAAATGGAGACAAGCCGAATATGTTCTTTGCGGGATCTACAAGAAGCCTCTACATTACAGGTGTAATAATTTAGCCCCTACTCTATATATAGCGAAAGGGAATGGTCAACGCCCGGAAGTCCTCCGCGGTTGTTCTTGTTTCTTTCAGCCTAAGTTGGGGCCTAGACTTCAACGATATAGTCGCTCAGATTGATCGTCCCCAATAATATTGAACGCCATACAGTGCGCTTTATGCAGATTGACAAAATAAAAGGACCGCACATGTGAATCCGATGGCGCAGGTTTCGCTATTTGCGTGCGTAAACAGGAACAGTCTAACGGACAAGACCATGCCTGGGCAAACCGCTGCAGGCGGAGTGGGAAATTCAGCAGAAACCTTGGATGGCGAAGTGAGCACGAGACTGTGGGCTGAGAACACCACCAGGGTTATCCTACCCGAAGTCTAACGTATATCTCGCTATCGCAGGGTGTCACTATGGCGACAATCCGTGGCATCAAGAGGACATGGTAAATGGGCAATAAGAAACAAAGCCACCAGTCCCGGGACGAACTGGCCGAGAAGCAAAATGCAGACACATAATACCCTCCTTACCCAGGTATTCACACGTAGCTTGTATGTACTTTACAAAGATAGCATCGTCAAGCCGCTGATCTCCTTGCTGGGTACTGGTTATGGTGATTGCGTGTATCCGAATCCTTCCGAAATATAAACGAACGTCTGCTTGATATATAAAGAGAAGGTGCCATTCTGTTGACCTACTACATTATCCCCAACTGGACTAAAATAACTCCTGATCAGTATGCCAGTGATCAAGAAAATAGGACAAGGTCTTGGCACGGTGGTCGATTTTACTGGCTTCCAAGCAATGCCTGCACCCGCCGTTGAATCCAATCTCCTCCACCCCTTAGGAACTACCAACCGCGGACCCTCATTCGTTTATTTTACAACCCCATGCCCATCGGAAAACATCATCTTGACCTTGCCAAGAAATGGCTCCAGGAAGTGCCAAGGCGCAAACTGTACCGGGTAGTCTCAACGATGTACCGCAAACAACGACAACGTTGCAGTACGCAAACAATGCATCATGAAAAAGATACATACCACGCCTCTCCCATCGAACAAGTCAACTCTACCCGTCGATCAAGACATGGAAAATTCCCATATTAGGCCGTGCAGCTCCTCCGACGCTTCCCCGCGGATCATCCTGGGAGAATCCCTTGTCTGGCCGATCGAGGGCCTTGGAAATGATTAGATCGCGAAGACATCATAAACAGATTAAAGAGGGTAGAAAGGCAGCTTGTACTCAACTCCACCGGATCGTGAGATAGGTGTTCATTCAGACGTGGGAAGACGAAATGGTGGTCGGGCACTCCGGATAGGTCATGCCGGGTATCCAGATGAGAGGACGAGAGGACGAGAGGATGAGAGTGGGCCGGTACAGCCGTAGCTGATTTACTCTCCACCATGCCATCTACAAAGTGTGATGAGACGCGGTACCATGCAGTCTGACGCAAGGCGGTTCGGGTCGGGATCGGACTTCCAGTTTTGGGTCTCGTGTCCTCTTCACCATCTGTTTGTCGCTTTTTATGTCTACTTTTTCGTAGCCACGTTACACCAAGGCAATACACACTTGGGGCAGAGTAAGTATCCCAACCCCCAGAAATCAATTCTTTCAGTGAAGTGCACATTCTTCCCAGCAAGATACCCGTGGGACGAGATCGACCGAGTGGCAAATGCATCAGCTGACGATCCTTCCTCTAGCGTGCCATTTCCAACGTGCCATTGGCCATGACACATCGTCTTCTCGAATAAGCAGCGAGTGGGGAGTCGTGCATACACGGTGGGCCGATAGTGGATGGTGGGATTGGGATCTGTGTATGTGTACTACTCCAGGAGGGTTTGTTTCATATGTTTTGTTGTAAAGAGTAGGCGAGTTCATTCTCGGGTATCCGATTGCTGAGCTTTGTTGGGGGGGGGGGGGGGAGTGGCGGTTTCGATTTAAAGGGGTAAGGAATACTATGAGGAATTATTGGCCAGGGACTGGAGGAGGGGAACCAGTGTAACTCTACAAAGTCAATGCAGGACGATCCCTGTCTTCATGCATGGAGATGTCTTACGTGGCCGGTCGTCAACTTCCCAGCAGATTCAGAGGCACAGTAATATCTGTCAGTTTCAAATCATATTCATCCGTTATACAGGTAATCAGTAATAGTAATAGTAATAGCAACATCACTTCCAGCGTTAATGTCGATGCAAGATCCTCAATGCAATAACCAACCCAGAAAAAGAGGGAAAAAAGAAAAAAACACCCCTACGCTGGTAAGTCCCCAAAAAAAACGCCCAAAATCAAGCCTTAACGGTATTCTCCAACGCCTCGATCTTCTTCTCCAGTATCTTCTTCTCCTCGAGCTTCTTCTTCATCTCCCAAATATCGACGTACACATGGCCCAGAGGTCCTGCCTCTGGGCTCCATCCCCCATGCTCCACTCTGTACTGCTTACTTCCGTCCAGCACCTCGACCAGGTTCATACCATTCTCCTGACGATTGTCCCAGTGGAGTTCGCAGATCTTCTCGTCGTCGTGGAAGAGGTCCAGACGGCCTTCGCTGCCTCTTCTGCCGCGGGCGCAGATCTCGCCGACGCCGTAGGACGGGATGGTGAGTTCGTCGACGTCGTCTTCGGTCATGGGTTTGGTAGTGTCGGGGTTATGGAATTCGCCGCTGTGGTACATGTTAGTCGATTTACACAGACAAAGTTAGTACGGGAGGACGAGGAGGAGAGCGTGCCCTTCGATGACGGTATGGCGGATGTTAATGTTGCCGTTCTCGAGGTGGTCGCGGATGTGAAACTCGACCCACTGGGAGTTGTACTTGTTAAGGGCCTCGACGGTCTGGATGTCCTTGACGGTAGACATGATGGGCAGGTGTGAGTGAGTAGTAAGTAGTGAGTAGTGAGTAGTTAGTAGTGATCAGTGAAGAGTCAAATAGTAAATAAATAGGAACAGAGAGTCCTGGGGAACAGAAGCACGAACAAGTATCCCTATTTATACAGATCCCCCCAGTGATGGGGTGACTCGTGAGGTCATGCATTGCACCTCCCATGGTCGTATGACATGCGGTGGTGTGATCTGGTTGGCCCAGAAGTTCCAGACTTTGCGGGGTTCCGTTAGGCTTTGCGGGGAGGCCAATCGCCTTCTGTTCCAGCCGCCGTTAGGGGCTGGCGGGCCTATAGGACTCCCTGGAGGACCACAATTGACTCCGGCTATCCGTCTCGGGCTGTCTACATAGTAAGTCTGCGCTGGACGGCCGCCGAGCGAATTCTTGGATCGGCGTTTCCCCCGCCCGCTCTGGGAATGGATTGACGCGTCGTGGGACTGGAATAGTGATTCGTCCAGGTAGATAGAGGGGGAATGAATGACCCGGGGGTAGCCATCTTCAATATAGACTAGGTCCAGGGATTGACCCAACACGCTGAGTGTCTGTTTATTCCTCCTAAAAGTAAGACTACGGACTAGGTTAGACGGTAATCCGCGGACAAGAGTCAGAGCTCAGAACCAAGAAAGGGGCACAAAGAACAGGCCCCAGCCCATGCTGCATTTGGAAGGTCAAGGCGTGATGCAAGCCAGCAGCAACATGCCGTCTGCAGCCTGGATGTCTGGACTCATTCCCCAAAGCCACCCCGCCCGGAGGTGATTGTTTGTGTAACTGAGCATGGATCCCCGGTCTTCCTGCCTTCCTCGAGCTCGCAGGGAGTCGTTCATAGATAGTAATCAGGGGTGTACGGCAGAGGCCGTCCTACGTTCATCCAGCAGGATGTCAACCATACCTAAACGGAGAGCTAAATATCTCCGTACTGTAGCCACCGCGCAACTGACGACATCATGGATATAAGTTCGCCTCCTCTTCCCACTCCTATGTCAGTCGCCGTTCCCATCGGTCTGCCCTCGAAATACGTTTGAAATTACTGCCTAGCCTCTGGTCTGAATATATTATATTTACCTATTTTCAGCATGGTGCCCCGCTATATGTATGGCTCTGCGTGACTGTGCATCTTGTCACGTGCCATCCATCCCTTCGGTCACCAATATTGCCTGTCCGCTCTTTCAACCCCTGTTTCACCCTATGCCTTTACTAAATTCGAATCAATCAGATTAAGATGTCTGTCCCTCCGTTATCCGACAATACCAAACTGTCACTTCTGGGAATCCTACAGAAGTACCGGCAGCTTGCAGCTTGCAGCTTCAGAAGGGCCTAGCAGTGTGCTCAGAGAATAATATACAAAGGGGCCATCATGGCAAAAAATTCTATGACGAACGTTCTAGGGGTATTGTGGCACCCTAGAGGGATGACATAGGCGCAATGCATATAATGGGCCATGGGGTATGGTGACTGGAAGTCACCAATGGTTGGAAAACGATGGCGAATACATACAGCCAGTTCATATCTGGTTGTTGCAACTAGCATAAATCCTAATGGACTGGTGCTACCTTCGCAGAATACACTATATCATTGCTCAGTCCACAATGTCCTCACATCCTGACATCAATCTGGCAAGGCCCAGCAATAGTGCCTGTCGGACTGACATCATACATCATCCGGTTTCGGTGGATCCATGACGCACCGGCCATTCTATTGCGTCCCCGGACTACGAGACCCACCGCCATGTTTGCCCGCTTGAGATAAAGGATCGACTAGGAATACATCATGGCTTTCTGTAGGTCTACAGGGAAGCATCCCGGTATAGGCACAATAACGTCACCCGTGGCTGGGTGGTTTTGTCTACTTAAGCAGCGGTTCTCCCAATAATTCAACATCTAATCTCAACCATCCAACCACTCTACCATCAAACACTATACCCTCTAAATCATTACCGCTTTATACATCTAATTCGATGTAACATCTCAAACATGTCTATGCTTAACCCCATTGACGACCCCTCCTACAACGCCTCCGGCTCTAGCAACGCCTTCGGTCAGAGCCCAGCTGCTCCGACTGGCTCTCACAGCTCGACAAGCGGTTTTGGTCATTCCTCTAGCAATCCTTTGAACAGCACCTCCAGCTCGTACGGTTCTTATGGCACCAACATCACCTCTGGTCCCCATACTAGCAACGTCGCCAACGAGGCTGATCCCCGGGTGGACAGCGACCTAGACAGCACTGCAGCGCGCAACAACCTATCCAGAGACAGCCGCACCACCGGATCTGCATCTTCGACCGCCGGACCTCATACCTCCAATGTCGCTAGCGAAGCCGACCCTCGAGTAGACAGCGACATGCGCAGTGCACGAAACACCAGCACCGCCACCAACGTCCCCACAGACAGCAGTAGCAACGTCAACCCCAAAGACACGCACATCAACACCTCCCTCCCAAACGCTCTCGGCCACGAAGGCAACATCCGGAACTCCGTCACCGGCGAAGCCACCGAAGGCGTCGCGGGCGTCATCCCCATCGAAGGAAGCGCCGGCCCGACGACGACCAAGGTGTTCGAGCCTCACGCGCATGCCAACGGCGGAGACCCAGCTCGGTCGGGGCCTCACTCGTCTGGGACCGCAAACAAAACGGACCCTCGCTTCGACAGCGACCGGGATAACCGGGCTCGGCACGAAGAGATGGCCAGCAGCAGCTACAACACGCCCGGTAGTGGACGGGCTTCTGGCACGGCGGGGCCCCATGATAGCAACGTTGGGAATAAGATGGATCCGACCGTTGATTCGGATATGGATGGATCTCACCAGCGGGCTTAGGTGGGATGTATGAAGTTATGAATTATGGATATGGATGCATTTGGGTGCTGTATGATATGTAAATAGAGGTTTACGTTTTGCATCTGAATGACAGATCACTATTTTCAGCAACCCAGTTCATAGTTGGGTCTATTTCTCTGCGTACTGGGTCAAGCAAGGCCAAGTAATGAGCAGCTTAAGCAGAGGACTCTCTTGACTTCTCCAAAGTATATTTCTGAACAATATACCCTCGTCCCCTTTGCAGTGACAACAACCCCTTTTTAGATGTGTATAAATGGCATGCTTGAATATGTATGCTGACATTTGAATATCTGAGTGGTATCTGTAAATTATCTCTAACGCAGAGGGCTTCTAACATGGTTTGATCTGATTTCTGGCCTTGCGGATATTTGCCGATCGGGTTGAATCGGACGCGATCAACAACTACGAGGCCACGCTCCCTCCAGGGTTAATAAGGCAAATACTCTCCAGGGATTTCCAGTAGCAGGGAATATACAAGATCGAACAGACACCCTAGCAAGCTCTGTGGGCTACGCAATCGCAGGGGGAATCTGGTCGTCGAAGATGCCGCACTTCATGAAAGAGGAATGTCCAGCTGATACGCCTGATTCCACGCTCCAGACAATCTACGGGTCGATTAAGATCCTCCGGTCCAAATATGCATGGGACGATCCCATCCGACAAGGTGCCGTGAGAGCGTATACACGAACAAACGGCCTGATATTTATTACGGCGACTGTGCTGGCCGCGTTGCCGGTTGTTTTCTCGTTGATCATGCCGAGTATGTATTCCCCTTTTTGTTTATACGTTTGATGGCGAGTACTTATCGGTCGTAGACTATTACCTGAGGAAACAGCAAAACGCTGTCGCATATACGGGTCTGGATGGCGCGCCTCTTGATGTTCCTGACCGTGGGGAGTCGCTTCAGGGCAGAGTGGGCTTTTGGGAGCGGCTTAAAGGTGCTTATTATAAGCAGCATTAGATCAATGTGATTTGGAAAGGTGGACGGTGGTGGACGATGAGTCCAATTCGTAATTGTTGGAGATACTTGGTACTGTAAACCTTTCGATGTTTAAAAAGGCACACTACCAACCACATTATCGACTTGGTCTATATCGAAGAAATTGATTCCATTCAATCTAGGGCAACAGCCATGACGTCATCCCTGCTTCTCCATTCTGCCAGTCACGTGCAGCAGTTGATCCGGCCGAATCTTTTCCACATTTCCTACCAAAACAGCTTCATGTCTGCATCGTCTCAGGGATCATGGGGCTCATCGATTTCATCAAGGATATCATCCGCCCCGGGAACGGGGTCGACTATCCCAAACATGGCGACATGGTGACCGTCCACTATCACGGGTATCTGTACGATCCGACACGGTCGTGGAACAGGGGGCGTCGGTAAGCTGTCTTGGTCTGAATTAGACAAAACAATCCAACGATGAGGAGTGGACTATACAAAAAAACCCTGTTCTTCGTATTGATTATTATGTGCATAATCCAGATTCGACAGTAGCATCAAGCGAGGATACCCGTTTACTTTCCAGATTGGAATGGGCAAGGTGATCAAGGGTATGATGCACTGGATGAGAACCGACTCTCGCTTGGATACCACTAACTAGAGCGTCATGGATAGGCTGGGAAGTTGGGATTCTCGGGATGAGTCTTGGAGAAAAATCGCTACTTACATTTGGCCCGTATGTCTCTCGTTCCTTGCTGGTTTCATGCTTTGCTGACCGTGATCGATCGATTAGGCATTACGGTTATGGTGCACGGTATGCATCGGATATGATATGCACTGCTCACTAGATGATGCTAATGCGTTTGGAATATAGAGGAGCTCCGCCATTTATCCCTGGAAATTCGACGCTTGTCTTGTATGTGTTCTCCTTGTGGCTGATGTACATGTTAATGACTAATTGATGTAGCAATGTCGAGCTACTAGCCATTAATGGCCGGACTCTTCAATCTGAGGACTCGAATAACCGAGTAACCGGGTGAGCTCTGCTGAATTGTGTATTATCATTTCTTGCAAAATAGTTTTATCTTCTATTATGGTCTTTACGTAGCTGCCAAGGAGGGATTTCAAGCCTCACGATTCTGTTTTTTGTTCACCCACTGAATGGTAGTGACATACCGACGAAGAAACCAGGATCATCAATATTATGATTCCGATAACTGACAACAATTATCAGAAGGCAGTACAAAGTATTCTAGAAATTGAAACGTACCTGAGAATACCGATCGCTCCAGGCGACAGCATCATCGGCATAGGAGTCTCAAGGGAATACTTAAGCCAACGCTTCACAAAGGCGCGGAGAATAAGACCATGTGCAACCTGGAAATTGTTAATTGTGATGTAGCTGCAAAGTGGAAGCGGAGTCTGACCAGCACAATATCAACCGGTTTTTCACCATGCATATAGGGCCGCTGGGTATTGCGAATCATGCCAATGACTCGGTCCAACCTCTCAGTCACTTCCTGGGAAGATCTAGTGATAGTGTTAGTATGAAGTCGCATGAGTTTCCCATGATCCAAAGCTTACTCTCCTCCCTCACATCCATCCCGCCAAATATTCCATTCTCTCTCTGTGTCCAGGCCTCTAGCCTTTCTATCAGCTCTGATGTTTTCCACCAACCACCCCTCGTAATCACCATAGTCCCATTCTGTAATGTCCTCACTGAACTCCACCTTATCAGACTCGATTGAGCTACCAGACTGGGCGCCCGCTGGGCCAAACAGCTGCTCAAATGTCTGTCTCGTGCGCTTACGCGGACTGACCACAACGCGCACTACGCGTGCTGGATCGATCAATTTCCCCGGGCCAACCAGCTGGACCGCCGTCCCTTTGACTTGTTTCACGCCGTTCTCGGTGAGCTCCAGCTCGGTGCTTCCAGTGTAACGACCGTTTTTGGTCCATTCAGTTTCGCCTGGGCGGGGTTAGATGACCGGGAAATCTCGAAGGGTATGGTTAGCAAACCGTGTCGGGCGAGGAAAACGCGGGGGGTCGTAGCGTCGAGGTCGGACATATTGTTGTAAATTTGTAAAGGAAGTGGCTGCGAATACTCCCCTGAATGAACACGGGAGAGAGTTGGTGATAACCCACGGGACGGGAGGGCAGCCGCCGAGGCGGGGTACCGTCCGTGCCGCAAGATGAAACGGGATTAGCGAGTAGCAACCGACATTGCTACATGGTCTTGGCGGCTATTTATAGCGGACTTGGTGCTCAAATAAATACGCATTGTTAAGGGGAAAAAGGCTATCTGTGCTAAATATCTAACTGTCCTCAAAGTTGCGGCGAAGTAGATCCCACAGAATTAAGCTCCGCCCAGGCGTCCGCGAGATCGGAGTGGAATGAAGATCTTGCCGATAAGAAAAGACCAGATTCGACCAAACTATCAATGGAACCTACCTCTGAAGCCTCCGCTTGGGCTATGGTAATGAGGTCTTCGAAAGCGTCAGAAAGCTCCTCGTTGTAATCGGGGCGGTTTTGCAGGATTTCGCGGTTGGATGATATGCTTTCCACACTTAAATCGTACGTCAGCTTCAGCGGTTGCGATGCGGCCAGGATATAAATAGTCTCCAGGTCGGCATATTCTGCGACAATAGGCAGAATATCAGGACCTAGAGCTTTTACGTTAGCAGTGATGCTTTTGGCTGTTTCGGCGACTTAGACAGGCGCCTTTCGTGTGAACCATGCACGATACATACCCGTTGAATATGATGTTGCCATACACTGACAGTAACGATTGATAAACAACTGCACAACTGCGTGGTTATTATGGATTATCGCAGTTGTCAATGGTGTTCTGCCATTACTAGACATCATGTTCATGTCGCCCCCATACTCGAGCAGGAGAACGGCACAGTCTACATTCTTGGTGCGAGCCACAGAGTGCAAGGCGGTCATGCCCTCCGGATTGCACGCATTCGGATTCGCGCCAAATTCCAACAGGACTTCTAGTAGCCCTGGGATGCCGGAGAATCCTGCGGCGGTCAAAGGACTGCTCCTAAATGTGCCACTAGGCGCGGGTGGGTTTGGATTGCCACCAGCTTGAAGTACGAGCCGCAGACAAGGAACGCAGTGACTATCAACGGCATGTAGTACGGCCGTTCTTCCTCCGATGTCTATGTTGTTTGGATCAGCACCGCATGAAAGGAGCAAATTCATGGAGTCGAGTTCAGCCCGAGCCGTGGCCCAGTCGAGAGCTGTCCGGCCCTGTGCATCGGTCGCGTAGATTGCGTTCGGGTTCTCTTCAAGCTCATTGATAAGAGGCTTATTGCATAGTCCGAAAATGATACGGTGAACTAGAGGGAAGTTCTGTTCTTCTACCCAGTCATTTTCGCGGTTTTGAGTAATGCAACGGAGACCTTGGATTTGCTTGTTAGTACACTTTCCCCGGAAGATGAAATCCCAAACATTGTCGTACGAACTATTCTCGCGGCCGGATCAGTAAGAGTGGAGTATTTTCTTACTATCAGTAGGAAAGGACTTACTTTTCATCCACGTTGGCACCTTGGTCCATCAAGAACTTGACAGTCTCGAACTGATGCATCCCACCGTAAAGTGCCCACTTATTTATATCTTAATGGGTGTCATCTTAAACCTGGGCGGAATTACTCACTCGCATCAGACTAAATCCCCGGGAGTCGCTAACGTCCATTGGGGATGCCAATCCCTTGGCAAATAAGTATTTCAGGCCATCGATGTTACCTTGCATCGCAAACGCGATCGATTGAGCTGTGTCCGGGACTCGTCTTGTCGTGGAGAGCTGCAACTGGGGCCCAGTACTGGGAAGGTACTTGAAATTCATCCTGATGTATTTGGAGACCATCCACCAGGGGAACCAATATTCCATCGTCAAAGTAGGGCTCTGCTTGTCCTTGCATCCCCTAAAGTCGCACGGAGGTCCGAGAACAGGAAGACCCGTATAACCGACAAACATTTTCCCAAACACATTCTCCATGATTGCTGGTATGGTAGCCTTAGCCTTTCTCTTGTTGTGGCAAACACAGGGACACCAGTTTCGACAGGGAACACGGTCGGAAATTAGAACACGAAGGGTTTCGGCATCGGGGGATTTCTTAGATTGCTTCGATGATGCTGGGGGAACCCTGACATACTCCTCGTCACGCATCTTTTCGCTGATGATCAGCTTCCCTAGAGCGTCAATGCGATCGTTCAACCCTTGGTACTTCTCATCAAGATGGCTATTGATTGAGGTACGATGGTCGTCGAGGGCCTGTGTTACAGCTTGGGAATAGGTCTCATGTGTTTGTTCTGTATTAGACGCCAAAAAGGTGACCCTGCGTAGTTCAAGGATGATGTGTTGCAAATCCCGTCTGTCAACAGTGCCAGTCAGTAATACTATATAGAAACAATAATGTTAACATCAGGTGGAAGATACTAACGAGTTAGAAATTCCTAGCAGCATATTCAAACTCTCCCTCACTCTCCGTATATTATCCTGGAACTCCTGAAAAACATTCTTTTCGTTCAACCAGACCGAGCTCCTACTGATTATTTTAACTCGGCCTCCGGCACATGAATTGGCAACGCGCTCAAGCGCCTTGGCAAGCTCAGCTAGGTGATTCCTGCCTTGCTCCAGGATGTGCCGCAGGGACTCTTGCTGAGAGTCATACGTCAGTTCATCCTGTTCTAATGCGTGCCCAACCTGGCGCAGCACAACCTCCAGATCGGTGACCTCGTTCCTAAGTGCGTAAATGCGGCCGGGGATCTCGCCAAAGGAGCGTAAGCGGGAAATAGCCTTGCCGATTTGCGCTGCGGCCGTGGCAATTGCAATAATGCTTGCGAGAGCAGACACCGGATCCGACATAGCGGAAGGAGAAAAATAAAAGACAAACTAGGACCAAAGCCACTTGGTGTTGGACTTTAAGGTGTTGGGGGATCCGAGCCTCATTGAAAGACAAAGCGGGGCGAATCAAGTCAGATCACAGATGTGCGGAAAAGCGTAACAGGACATCCCTTTTTGTAGGTGTCGCATTATCTTTAGGACCCGGCTCGGCCAAATCAGAGGGGTTACGGCGCAGCATGGTGTATCTGTAGCGTTCCGCCTACCCACCGCCTTCGGCAGTGGGTAGGCCACAGCGATTTGCAATTTCACAGCGATTTGCAAGAAATTAATAAAATCATTAATTCTATTTTATATGACTCTATTCGCAA